>JAVYIG010008734.1:0-85889 GCA_035222895.1 Strongylocentrotus droebachiensis | reverse complement strand
TAATTTCAGTAATATTAGAACTGTTCATGATTTGTATACATAGCTGCACGAACATTTTACAGCGGGATAGTACAAAGTGTTACCATTAATAATCTTAACATTTTGGATAATATGCATACACATGACGTCATTGATAATTTCTACATGTAAATACTTTATATGGCACAAAACAGTAATTGTATCTTAATAGCTCTCAGAGGACATGTATAATTTGATTCTCATCGATTGTATATATTTACAAAATAGTTATTGAACCAAAATTGGAATCAGAAATATAATGAATCTACTGAAGAAACGTAATATACCTTTATCTGAAGTATATTGACCGTTAAGATAGGCCCACACGTCCATAAACGAGATGGTATGATATACTAAATTCATTAAATCAAATATATATACATATATATAGTTAACATCCGAAACTATTCATACTCCTTGTAAATTTGATGTTATTTGTATTTGTTATTATTTATGTATATTAACTTGCCCATATGCGAATGTAACGAACATGTATACCATGTTTTTGTTATGTTTGCTTTTGAAAGGAATAAACTGAACTGAACCCAGCTGAACTGTGTAATGTAAATGATTTATATTAGTTTTGGAGCTATTCAGTTTTCATTCAACTTTACGGATGTTAATTATTATTTAATTGAATGTTGAAACCAACAAATTAGATCAAATCAAATAAGAATGAGGAAACAAATGAAAGAAACGAAAGCAAATTGTAATAAAATGTATGTAGGACTTTAAATTACTCACAAGATGATAAAGAACGGTCCTTTTGCTATATAGTAAATAGTACTTGTGGAGTCATAGTCAACGTTGGAGTCATAACCAGGTCTCGATATAAACACCAGGGCGTGGTTTCACAAAACCGTCCTAAGAACAAGTTCGCCAACATCCCATCCAAGCGTGTGTTTATTATACAACCGTTACAAATGTGTTGTTGGTGAACGTATAGTTGCGACAATCTTGTAAAACGATGACCAGTAACCATAAATCATTCGGAATTATGATGCACCCAATAATGATAATAATAATAATAGTAATATTAGCGATATCAAAACTGTTTATAATTTGTATACCCAGCTGCACCAAAAGAAACACGGCGGGATAATGCAAATAATGCAAATAATGCGTTTTATAATCTTAACACATGACATCATTAATAATTTCCACATGTGAATTCTTGACATGGCACATACAGTAATTGCATCTTTACAGCTCGCAGAGTACAACTTTATTAAACTGAAGAAGTTGATCCTCTTCGATCGTATATATTCTCAAAATAGTTATGGACCCCAAAATATATAAGAGAAAAACAAATCTACTGAAGAAACGTTACATATCATTTTATGAGGTAAGATTTACCGTAATAATAGGCCCACACGTCCATAAGTAGTGATGATATGATATACTAAGTTCATTTAATCAAATATATAAACATATAATGTAGTTAAGAACCGAACTTATTCGTACTCTTTGTAAATTTGATGTTATTTGTTTTTTTTCGAAACTAAAAAAATAGAGGGGAATTGGGTGAATTTCTGGGTTTCTGGCTTGCAAATCGTCGTGAATGTCGCTTAACATGTGCTTTCTCCTCCAGATATCTGATCAGTGCTTTCTCCACACAGTTTTTCCTTAAAAACGTTGATGAGGTCCATTGGAATGAAAACAAGGGCTAGCTCACACCCTGAGCGCTGAATTTGATTCCGTACCTACAATTAAAAAGAAATATTCATGTTAGTGATATTCAAGATATTGGATGATGATAAAACAATATGAGACTAAACCTTTTTTCATACCAGTTTATGGCCCGGTCACACATAGACGACGCACGGCCGGCGCATTGAAAATCGGAAAAAGTCGTGAGCCCGACTTTTGTCAGAATTTGGGAGAAGCTAGCGAGCTGACATCAAATGCAAAGCGTGTTGCTAGCGCGCTGCGCGTATACAGGGCGTGTGCTCCGCGTATGTCTGGCGTTGGTCTAGCGCGCTCTGCGCATGTCTGGCGTCCTTTTGGCGTGTTCATTCATGCGTCGAGCTCCGCACACACTTTTGAGCATGCTCAAAAAATTTCGACGCACACAGCGAATGACGACGAATGCATAGCGTTGGTCCAGCGTTGGTCCAGCGCGCTCGACGAACGAGTAACGAATGATGACGCACACCTAGCGAACGACAACGCACTGGCCAAAATCGCAAATTTCCAATACGCTTGCCGTGCGTCCCCCATGCGCCCCCTATTTAGCAACAACCTATACCACATATAAATAATCTTTAATTGGCTTTGATTTGTGACAGACACTATTGTGTTATTGAATATATTGATAAAATATTTCAGAACATCAACAACGTACGTCTGCTGGTGAGCTGTCGAAAGAAACTGGTGACTGGTTTATCTCAACTAAGCCCCAATTTACGAGCATTCCACTGTACACAACACCATACGCCTGTGGCCGAGAAGGGCTACCACTCTTCGCAACGAGTCCTTTACTATGCATCGCTGTAACCTGAATGGGAGTTTTTTATGATAAAAATGCATCTATTTGTCAAAATATCGAGATTGATTAGACATCTTTATTTCTAAATCATCCCCTCCCCTCAGAAATTAATCTTGGCAAACATGCATATTTATCCCGCTCGCCCAATGGAAACTTCCAAAAGAATTTTTATGGTAACTTTAGTCCAACAGTAGGCCCCTAACGTGTTCGATGAACGAAGCCAGTAGTATATATTTCATTTCACTATTGAATTTATTATGAGTAAAGAATTCATGTAAGGATGCAAGTTACAAGCTTATGGCATTAACATGGTTCGAATGAAGAGACAAGTACCTCATTGCCTTGACTTTGATTCCCGAATTCGAGACCCAGAGAATCGACGTCCCCATTGACTGGCAAGGATACGTGACACGGGACTCCATGCATCACCCTTTTGACATGGAGCTGTACCTGTAGTACGAAATTGAATTTTTAAGCTTTGATAAGTTTCTGATAATTGTATTGCATATTTTTATGTTATATGCCACACGAATAATCTACATGTAACCATCCTTTACCATTATTTAAGATTAAATAACAGTTTCCAGTCCAAGATTAATCTATACTGTTGTCAAAAGTGCTGTCATTGAGCTAATCCAGACAGGAAATTTGTATTTTTGCAGGGCAATTGTGTTGGTTGCTCAAAGCAATCCTTTCGTCAATTGGTGCCTATTGTGCAAAATTGCACCTTTGGCAAAGGAGCGACCGTCCAGACAGGCGTGGAAAGCAAGCGAATCCGTACATAATCATTTTGGGATACACAATATACACTCTAAATTACAGGGATTTAAATTTAAATCTATAGGATTTATTTTTAAATCTTTCATGTACTGTAGGTAGGGACCAATCGATGTGGATTTAAAATTAATCTTCGCTAGGATTAAAAAGTTTTAATCTGTAAAGGATTAAAAAATAAGTTCAAAAGATTTATATTATAAATCTTTCTAGATTAAAATTAACCCTGATAAAGATTTAAAAGCAATCCTTTTGGGGACTTCTTTGTCATGTGACAAAATCTTATCGCCAGGATTGGTCAATTTGCCGTTAATTTTTTTAATCTTTTGGATTGAAAAAAATATATTTGAAACTCGGATTAAGAACCAGTTTAGCAATCTTTTAAGATTAAAAATCAATCTTTATGGATTTAATTTCATTCAAATCCGGCTTAAGATTTAAATTTTAAATCCCTGTAATTTAGAGTGTAGGCTATTGGCATTGTGCGTCCCCGAATTAAATTTTAGAAACTCTTTGCGATCGAGTTTAAAAAATAAAAATATTCCATGTTGACATAATCATGTGGTTACTTAAATTGTACTTTTTTGTGGGAATATGTTGACATTTGGCGCCAGTGAGTATCAAATTACACACTATCACACATTTTTTGTTTCCTCCCTAATATCAAGATTGGCACCAAAGCAGGGTTTTAACACAATGTTGCATGAACGTTGATTATATGAAAGAGCTGTCCTAAACACAGAGCTTCCGTTTATTTATTTGTTAGTTTTTTATTTTACAAAGACACAGAACGACATCGATGAGAAGGTCAGGATTTGTAGGAAAGTAGTCGGACCTTACCTTATTTTCGTCTGTTGTTCTGAAGAGTTTGTAGCAGAAGTCTATAGAGGAAAGCGTTTGTCGATTCACTTTCACTATGACGTCATCGACGTGCAACAAGGAGTGCAATTTAGCATTCGGGAGTGCAGTGATGCTATTTAGGTTAAAGACCAAAAAATAGCAACAAAATAAAAGTAATGAATTAGGGATGTTCGACACATGTCACCAAAGCTTTTTTTTTAACTTTCTAACACTTATCGAATAGACCAGTTTCGTAGTTAGCACACAGCACAAATGACCCCTAAATATCCACAAATCGTTTAACCTGGAGAATTCCAACTAAATGCATTTTAGAATAATCCTTGCCTAAACCATTGCGGAGGTGCTTGTGTTCTCTTATTAGAATACTACTTGTGAATAGATGAATACGGATTAATTTCCATGAGCAGGTTTCCACTATTCGTCTCGGAGGGTACTACAATGATTTGGTACAAATAACCTTTATTCTTCCCATGCGCATGTATGTACGATATGGCTTATTCCTAACTGCAGCCCTCGGCTAGAATTTGTACCTCAGACCCTATAATTAGAAGAAATTGCCACGTCTGTTTCAAGCCGTTACATTTGATTAAATACATGTATAAACGATTGCGTGCTTTGATTTAATGTCTATTAATTGCGCCACCGACTATCATTCCATTCTTTTTAATTTTCTTTGTAATACGATATTAAACAAAAATCTGTTAAAACACTCATTTTGTCAAACATCACTATTAATGTAACAAAATTGAATATGTGAAAAGTGCTTACCAAATGCAGTCAGCAACACACATCAACTTCACGGTTTTAGGTGACAGATCAGTTTTGTCTACCTCAACAATGAAACCATCTTTTCGAAACTGCTCACTCCGGAATCTCCTGTATTCCAGATAAAAACAATAAAAAGTACAAATTATAGAAATTTGTAACCTATTTTATCATCTAAAATAATGAAATAACATCATATAATTTCGGATTAAACTTTTTTACCACGAACAACTACCGGAATAAGAACCGGTATTGTATAATTTATCATCTTGCCTCGACCAGATTTTAAATCACGTCCCATAAAATGTTATGATCTTTATGACTAAGAACAAATACAAACCAACATGACTTGTAAGACCAAATGCAAAAGGAAAGCAAAAAGCAATAATAAACCGTTCTTGTATAGCGCAAAAAACACATTATAATAAAATGTCCCAATGCGCTTCCAAAGAGGTTTGGAAATTATTTCCCTAGCGTAAGCCAACATATTAAACGCAACTTGATTTGCCAACCAATCATGGTCGCATTTCGGGGATTTTCATCTTGTGAGCTGTGATTAAACGGAAATTGTTCAAAGCAATTAAGTTACGGGTAAGTCTCTAACATGAACCTTTATGTAAATTACAATGGCGTGGCCCAGGGGGAATTGGATATGTGCAGCCTATCGCGTTGGTAAGGAGCTCGAGAAAGAAAGATAGAGAGAGAAAAGGGGAGGGACTCGACGGAAAATGAGGTAATCTTTGTATATGACCCCTCCCCCCCCCCCCTTAGGCATCCTCCCTCACTCTGATACCTAATATTTCCGACCCCTCCCCCATGCCGCCTTTGATTGCCCCCAATACCTGGACCCTGAGTACTCCATTGGCTGACTCAGGGGTGCGTTTAAGCACAATTTTGAAGGCAGAATGAGCGATTTAAAACGCACATCGTAAACGCTCATCGTAATCGCAGTTCCACGGTGTGCTGTTTATGCTCACTTCTCTGGCTCCTCCAGGCAATTCTCAATGGGTGGCCTTAATTGGCCTTAATTGGCCTTGCAGCTGGATTCGCAAACCTGCACTGTGCATGCTACGTAGACCCACTAGAGGTCATTGCGTTGAACCCATTTAAACGCGTTTACAAATTGTAAACGCATCTTGTTGTGAGTTTACGATCGGCGATCGTGATCGCCGTTTATCGGTGATTCTACAAAAGTAAGAAAGGACGCAACCGTGTTTTAAACTAAACGCGTAACAGATGCCTGATTCTGGCCAGAAAAAGTTGAGCATAAACACGCCCTAAGTTACACAACTAAACCTGGCCTACTTTGTGTAAAGGACTTTTCATGAACCACGTTGAATGGCAATGTCACTTCATGACATTTTTGTCATGGTAGATGGTCAGACTGTTATGAAACGGATGAAGAGAGAAAAGAATGAGCAGAAGAATGGTGGCATTTCAACCGATTTAAACCGGGATCTTTTTATTAAAATTACGTAATCATTCAACTCGGATTGATAAAGGGAATACTCACTGAATGTAGGCATGGAGAGACTCGCCATTCGGGGCTTCACTGATCATTTTTCCTGGCATTTCTTTCTTGTTGTCATCATCTGATATATCCCTTTCTATCGGCGGATGGTCCCTCTGAAACTGTGTTTCCAAGCAAACTGTTTTCTCCCTCTCAATAGAGTCCATTTGATATATGGGAGCTTCGGGCTGTTGAACCACAATCGTCGGGTGATCTCGCTTGGGCAGTTCTGGTGCAGCAGTTTCGTCATAGAGAGAGATGTTGGAATACCCTCCACGCTCGAGACCAAGATTGTTCACGCTGGACACAGAGGACTGATCATCGTAGTCCGACAGGGGCATGTAGAATAGGTCCTCAGGCATGTCAAGGGGAGAGTGGAGGGGAAGTATTGGGTGTTCTCCTTCATCATCACTTTCAATCTGTTCATACGCGGGTTCATTGACGTGATAATAGTCTTCAGCCTGATGGGAGCCTTTGGTTTTACCCCGGACAGGATCCTGCTGGAGGCACAAATTCGGCTGACTGGCACTCGTGCTTGCCGATAAGGAAAGAGATTTCAAGTGTGAAACTTCGTTTCCTTCAAACCCATGATACTTAGCGCTGTCGTCGTAAATTCCAAGGTTATTCAGTTCGTGCTGGGACGAACTTCGCATTCTGTCAACTGAGTTGAGTGAGTGGATGGCCGACTGTTGCGACTGAAGTGCCATGACGCTAGGCTGCAGAAACGACAGATATACATTTTGGTGAATTCTTTATTTGAAGGTCCCATAACAATTATTGTTTTTCAAGGCGAGTTTGTTTGTTCCAAAACAATTTTGATTAGGCGAAATTAGATCGATGCCTCGTTTCTTGTCCCCTTGTTATAATTAATGTTTGACGTAGAAGAAGAAAAACTGTGGCAATGTATATAGGCAATGAAGTAAAAAGAACATTGAAAGAAAAAAACGTAAAAGGCTCTAGTACGATTTCCGATAATTTACTTGTATTAAAATGACTATTGACATGATTGAAATTTAATCTACGAAATTGTTTATCATTATTTAAAAAGAAAATCTGAAAAATTCGATTAATCACCATTTCTTGGGATCTTCGCCTTCGATGTCCCAAAGCTTGGGCACTTGAAGGGATGGATAATGTAGAGGCTCGATTCGTCTGGAATTGACTAGCGGGGGTTGTTTTGACTCTTCTCAGGTTGGCTTCTGGGTGAGGTGTGGTGTCTGCTGTTTTGTGGACACTCCTCAGTAGTCGTTGATTACGGTCGCGGGGGACGTCGAAGTATTCAGACGAATCTAAACTCGTCGTCGAAACCGTCGACGGATAGTAAATCGGTTCTTTTGTGGCACTGCGTATGGCTTCTATCCATTTGTTTCGCAGACGTCTGAAGAAAGATTTACATGAGGTGAACGAGCCGGATATGCTCTTAAACTCTGTTGTTCAAGTCAGTAAGATATCAAAATCTGAAATCCTTGTTAAAATGATCGAAACTCTACCTAAGTATGACACATTAATTACGAAAAGCAAAGTATCAAAATGTGAAATTTGACACTGTATCTCGTCATATCCAAGATTATTCTACCATGTACCTTTGTTAAACATAAATCGTGAAAGGGAAAACCCGCAAAGCAAATCGGTGGGCCTTAGTAGTACTTATCAATAAAGTTCACAATACTTTGAAAATGAAGATATTCAACAAGTAGAAATAAGGCTCTCGAATATTTTTGAACTTTAAATAAAAACCGTCTTGAGCGTAAAGCATCAGTATTCCATCCAATCTGGTCTTTCTTTTCCTATTGTATTGCTGACAATTGGACTCCCACTGTTTAATCACCTATACATATATGTATACAGTGCGTCCCGGAAAAAACGAAACCGAGAATTATCGTAGTTTTAACATCGCAATTATAATTAATAAATGACACATTTTTGTAAAGCTTAGATCCTCTTCTTTCATTTGATGCAACTTAAATGATGCATATTTCACGCATAAGTGATTAAAAACAATTTGAAGAGAGAAAACCAAAAAGTCATTTGGCGGGCGGTATCTGAATTTTAAAGGGAAAATCACATTTCTAGAAAGTTCAATTTCTGCCCTTTCACATGACACCTCAATCAGGAAAAATGAACCAGGAATATCAAAGTTCTGTTTGTTTAAAGTAATGCTTGCATATTTCTATAATTTGATTAAACGAGTTCGTTTTTATTGGCTGCCTGCCGTAGCAACAAACAGAGTTGACAAAAGATTTAACTCCGTTTCGTTGACGATCAGCCATGCATCAAGTCTTTTGTCTTCTTTGTGCATGGCTGATCGTCAACAAAACGGAGATAAGTCTTTTATCACCTCTGTTTGTTGCTACGGCAGGCAGCCAGTGAAAATGAACTCGTTCAATGAAATTATGGAAATGCAAACATTACTTTAAACAAACAGAACTTTGTTATTCCAGGCTCATTTTTCAGATACCACCCGCCAAATGACTTTTTGGTTTCATCTCTTCAAATTGTTTTAAATCACTCACGCGTGAAATATGCATCATATGAGTTGCATTATTCACGGCTAACAAAATAACAAACAACCAAATTTGCGTTTATGTCGTGGCTTTATTAACATTTTGAGATGGACGCTTATTTTGCACATTTTGATTTTCTGTGTGTCATAACAAAATAACACAGATATATTGAATCATAAAAAATGCTTACAAATGCAATGCTAGGCCCCCCGCCTATGAAATCGAGTGATGCCTAGGCTAAACTTATATACATTAAGTCATTATATCAGCCCCCCGCCTATAAAATCGAGTGATGCCTAAAGTTATGCTAGGACCCCCGCCTATGAAATCGAGTGATGCCTAGGCTAAACTTATATACATTAAGTCATTATATCGGCCCCCCCCCCGCCTATAAAATCGAGTGATGCCTAAAGTTATAGAATATAGATGTATATATATACCAGCCTCTCCGCCTGTAAGATCGGATGATGCTTACAAATGCTAGGCCCCCCGCCTATGAAATCGAGTGATGCCTAGGCTAAACTTATATACATTAAGTCATTATATCAGCCCCCCGCCTATAAAATCGAGTGATGCCTAAAGTTATGCTAGGACCCCCGCCTATGAAATCGAGTGATGCCTAGGCTAAACTTATATACATTAAGTCATTATATCGGCCCCCCGCCTATAAAATCGAGTGATGCCTAAAGTTATAGAATATAGATGTATATATATACCAGCCTCTCCGCCTGTAAGATCGGATGATGCCTAAGATTAAAGCGTGACACCCTGAGTTTGAAAATGTGTAGGTACAACTAGGTCCCCCCGCATTCAAATCGAATGGGGGCCGGAAAACTAAGAATTAACATGCGAACAAATTCGACTGAATATACATTGGCAACCCCCTCGCATGTAAAAATTGAGTGGGGTCGAAAATTATCGGATGACAATTATTGATCAATAAACTTATCAGTACCATGTGATTAGTGATTTACCCATACAAAACCGGGTAGGGGCGAAACCCAATGGAAAAAATTCCCCTACGGCCCACTTTCTTTGTGCACGACGCAAGTTGATGTGCGACCAGGCCAAATGCCCCCGGCTCTGCATTAACTTCATAAATCACTGACCAATTTATTACATAAACCCTATCCGTACCTTTCATACCTGAAACCCTACATCCTTTCCGTACTAATACGTATACCTTGATAGATAGATAGATAGATAATGGTTTTATTGAGAATAAAAGAGCAACAATGCATCGCGGCCTACAAGGCCGAATTGGGCAATGTTTTACAAATGTAAATTACAGTATATAAAAACATTCATATAAAATAACCTCAAATTATGAACTAAACTTGAATGAGTAGATTGGCTACTTCGAACCACCAAGCAATACTTAATTTATGCCACTAATATACTAAAAATACTTTTATTGGTGGAGATAATGGGGGAGGTGGTGGGAATGTTTTAGACTCCGTAAATTTTTCTTCTTGTCCATTCAAAATGAAAGCCATAACTAGAATGAAAGCCCCTTCGTGCTATTTTTAATTTGCTGGCGGTGTTTTCCGCGCTTGCTTGATAAGCGTACATACGCTTGTACATTTCCTTCCAATGTAATACAAAGTATTACATTTCCTAGCGCGTGAATTTCCCTCAAAAATGTAAACAACCTCTTGACCTACATTTTGTCAGCCTGTCAATAAACCATTTTAAATCGTTGTCTACTCTTTAAATTTTATTATTCACGGCTAACAAAATAACAAACAACCAAATTTGCGTTTATGTCGTGGCTTTATTAACATTTTGAGATGGACGCTTATTTTGCACATTTTGATTTTCTGTGTGTCATAACAAAATAACACAGATATATTGAATCATAAAAAATGCTTACAAATGCAATGCTAGGCCCCCCGCCTATGAAATCGAGTGATGCCTAGGCTAAACTTATATACATTAAGTCATTATATCAGCCCCCCGCCTATAAAATCGAGTGATGCCTAAAGTTATGCTAGGACCCCCGCCTATGAAATCGAGTGATGCCTAGGCTAAACTTATATACATTAAGTCATTATATCGGCCCCCCCCCCCCCGCCTATAAAATCGAGTGATGCCTAAAGTTATAGAATATAGATGTATATATATACCAGCCTCTCCGCCTGTAAGATCGGATGATGCTTACAAATGCTAGGCCCCCCGCCTATGAAATCGAGTGATGCCTAGGCTAAACTTATATACATTAAGTCATTATATCAGCCCCCCGCCTATAAAATCGAGTGATGCCTAAAGTTATGCTAGGACCCCCGCCTATGAAATCGAGTGATGCCTAGGCTAAACTTATATACATTAAGTCATTATATCGGCCCCCCGCCTATAAAATCGAGTGATGCCTAAAGTTATAGAATATAGATGTATATATATACCAGCCTCTCCGCCTGTAAGATCGGATGATGCCTAAGATTAAAGCGTGACACCCTGAGTTTGAAAATGTGTAGGTACAACTAGGTCCCCCCGCATTCAAATCGAATGGGGGCCGGAAAACTAAGAATTAACATGCGAACAAATTCGACTGAATATACATTGGCAACCCCCTCGCATGTAAAAATTGAGTGGGGTCGAAAATTATCGGATGACAATTATTGATCAATAAACTTATCAGTACCATGTGATTAGTGATTTGGAGGCATAATTTGACAAATTACCGCCAAACGAGAATATATTTATATATGATCGGCCGCCAAATCACAACGTTGTCATCAAACGATTTTTGTGCACTAAGGGAATATCTATGCCTAACTATTTACACTTTGGTGGAATTAACATTTCAATTGGCCAAATTAACCAATGTACATGTACAAGCATGTACTTTTTCGCCCTTAAGCTAATTTATAACCCTATAACAGACTACAGAGTATCGTAATAAACTTATCTCTACAACACCGGCACATCATTATGCCTAATTCATTCCCCTCAAAGAAGTGACTAAACCGTTAATGCCCATTTCGAAATGAAGCATTCGCAAAACTGGTCAATTACCAATGTCCACCTAAACCTGCCCCATATAACCATTATTTACTCTCCACAACTTTGTTACTCCCAGAATAAGGCACTCTTATCCCAACAACAAAAACATGATCTTGCGGTGCCGGACTCAAACTTTTTTGCGGGATTTACTTTGCTACCCGAACAGACTTAAACATTGAAATATAAAAACGCTGAAATATAAGAACACTGAACTATAAGAACATTGAAATATAAGAACAACGTGTTTTGTAACATTATCATTGTTTAACTACTTGGATGAACCGAGATAGGACAGGCCCTCCTTCAGGTCAGTGATAAACCTGTCCAAACCCTCATTGGAGAGATGCAATCCGTCCGGCCTATATAAAGCCCTATCCTTATGCCTTATGTCGGGGTGTGAAATGGCCTTTCCCCCATTCCTGCCGGCCAAGGCGCGAGCGTATCGGTTCGTGGCCCTCCTTCTATCGTCTAATTTTTTCTGCTCTTCCGGACTACAGCATTTATATTCTACCCGTTCTAGAATGTCAGACCATATTATTGTCGTCTCAGTGTTCGATGTGATTAATCTGTTCACCGCATTCGCCATCGCCCTCTTCGAACATCCCTCTATGTCATTCGTGCCCACGTGTAACTCTAAAACTGTCGGCTTCGTCAGGCCACTGGTAATCGACTCTAGCCATGCGTTTGTTTGGTCCAAGCGAAGGCCCCGCTTTCCAGCCCAATGGATGACCGTCCCCAAATCCATATCGGCGCAGCCAGTCCGCTCCGCCCTGCGATGGGCCCAGAAAAGGATAGAGTCGCCTACTATCCATATTTGTTCTGTGGACAAAATAAGAAAAGAGGACTGGGCAGCATTTTGTATTCCAAAGAACATGCATTAATGTGAACTTGAAATCCCATTGTATTTTCTTGCTCTTGTTTTGCATGTGTGTTTGTTGTCTGCTTGACTTCGTTTTCATTTTCATGTTGTAGCACCATTATGATTATTATTGCTATTATTATTATTAGCTTATTTAACCTCTCGAGGCGAGGGACTTATTCATCTGTATATTAGACATATATTCATTCCTGTGTATGCGGCCTCACCCTTACATTATTGACCTCATCATTCACTCTGTTATATTTTGTACGTATACCTGGCGAATCAAATCAAATCAAATCAAATCAACCCCAACGGTACTTTGCAACATTGCTCATATTTAAACAACCATATCAATATATCTGCGATGCGCGGAGGAAGCCCATCGACCCATGTGCTGTATTTGGGCGTCCGAGCAGCCCGCCATAGCAGCGGTTGTAGCCGCACCTATACGAAAAGAATGGGAGGAAAACTTCGCCGCCAACATATCCCTGTATGACATGCATCTCTTCATCATGGCACTGAACTCATGCCTGGTGAGAGGAAGTGAACCATATGAGCAAAAGAAAGCCTCCCCACTTCCCGGGCGCATTTTCAAATATCTAAGGACCGCCTTTACGGGACAACTACCCGCCTCAATTTCGTGTATTGAAATGGTGCAACCGTTTCCCCTCGGATCAGTTTTCGATTCCCTTAAAGAGAGACTCACCCGGCGATGTGGTGCACTGCCGGTGACTGGGCCACGTCCGTGAAACGCAGCATTCGATCCCGCCTATGCCGTGATGCCACTGTGTGATGTGCGACCAGGCCAAAATAATGATATGGACTCTCCTTTCTAATCAGGCCCAACGACAAAGGCCAGCCCAAAACCCGAGTATAATCCCGCTGGTCGCTCACGAGAAGAAATAATTCAGCGCTATATATCCAACTAATTATTCCAGTGCAGTGCTAACTTTAGTATTAATCCAAATCGTCTAATAATGTTTTAGACTCCGTAAATTTTTCTTCTTGTCCATTCAAAATGAAAGCCATAACTAGAATGAAAGCCCCTTCGTGCTATTTTTAATTTGCTGGCGGTGTTTTCCGCGCTTGCTTGATAAGCGTACATACGCTTGTACATTTCCTTCCAATGTAATACAAAGTATTACATTTCCTAGCGCGTGAATTTCCCTCAAAAATGTAAACAACCTCTTGACCTACATTTTGTCAGCCTGTCAATAAACCATTTTAAATCGTTGTCTACTCTTTAAATTTTATTAAATGAAAGAGGAGGATCTAAGCTTTAGAAATATGTGTCATTTATTAATTATAATTGCGATTGAGTTATGATAAAACATCGATAATTCTCGGTTTATGTTTTTTTTTCTCGGACGCACTGTATATACTGTATAACAGTTCATTTTTCCTCTAATGATAAACATAACTTTTAAAGAAAAAGAACATCTGAAAACCTCACTTGGTTTCAGCCTTCAGAAAAGTAATTTTCTCGCCGCACTGGATACAAAGGAACGTTTCGTTGCTATGCGGTGATGCGTCCACTTTCTTTGGAAGATTCATTTCAATGGAGCATCCTTCGACCAAGAGTCTCTTGGTGGCCTTAGCTCCTACAAGATGCCTAGAGTATCCCAGAAGGTACGTTTGGCCAGCATATGACACAAGTCGCCAGTACAAGGGGTTCAGATGGTATTCGGTGGACTGCAAAGAGGAAAGAAATACATATTTAGCTTTCTACTTCAGTGAATATATAGTTGAGTTTATAATGTGCTCATTTGGCTCTGGTAGAATGCTCAAGGTGCCTATTATTGTGTGAATTTATTCCTTAAATTTCAATTTTCAGAGTTGCTGATGAAGGATTGCGTTATTTTCATACAGGAGTCGTGTAAAGTATTATATGCATTGATTCCAGGGGGCATTTATGATTTAATATTATCTTTAGAGGAAAGGGAAATTTACAATTCATGATGAAGTGAATTATTATTGGAAAGGGCCTATCAAGCTACGTCACATGTTTACTAATTTGTGTTAATCGATTAAAAATTCAAAAATTCATAACTTTTTGCTCAGATATTCCCAGATCTAGTTGTTATAACGTTTTTTCTGCTTCTGTTGAAACCTATCCCATATTAGTGACTTTCACCCTATGATAATTTGGTTAATGACAGACTCCGGAGAGCAATAGCCGGAGCATTGTGTCGCAGAACCATGAACCAGTGGGTTGTGCAATATAGTACCGAAGGTTACTGGTTCCAAACAAGGTAAGATCCTGTGCATTAGATTCACCGCGAATCCATTCGAGCAAGGGCCTGGAGCATGGCAAATTCAGTGTTTGGCGCTGGTGTGATCACCACGCCGATCTTTAGCAAAATATGTTTGGAACCAGCAACCTTGCCAACTTAATTGGCCAGTACGACGTTACACTTCAGTCCTCTGTACATCTCAGACTTACCTTTAACATCTTAGTGCCTTTCTTTTCAAGGATTGAAAGGACACCCGTCTTCATCTCAGTACCTTCTGTTGCCAGTATTGACGTGGGTATATCTCTCGTCTGCGCCATAGCGTCAGGTCTTGCCGCAGAGTCTGCAAGGGAGGTAATATGTAGTATTATGTTCGGCACGATTCGGGGGTTACGTTCAGTTAAGCCCACATCACACAATGCATTTTTCGATTACGTCATTACCTGTGCAAAACAAAATTATGGATGCATTTAGTCCATACACCAGAAATTTGACGCAATGTCCACATTGCTCTTATATTGCATTAACTATGAGTATACGATATCACTCTTAAATGGCTAGTTAAAGACTGCACAAGTCACTGATGCAGTCCTAGGTCCATAGGTGCCGGAAGTGGGGGAAGAACATAACAATAATAAAAACCTGAATTAAAACACATATAAAATTCCATTCAAAGAAAAGGAAAGTTAACAGGAATTAAATTTCCTAAACATTCCGCATGCCACCTATATTTATCAATGGAGGATTTTATAATAGCGATACGCGCATATCGTGGAAATATTGTGAGGGGATCGGAAAGCGTGTGTGTTTTTTATTATAGGGGTGAGAAAACATGCGCCCCTGAACGCTCAGTACTGATAGGGGGGGGGGGGGGATATTTCTTATTCGATACCAGTGATTTACAAATGTTGCTGAAATTACATGATTTTCCGGTATTTTTTCTAAATTTGTTTGTAAACTCATACCTTTTCATGCGTTTGTTGGAAAATTAGAAATTCCTAAATTTACAGTCGGGCGAAAATTATGCTTATTTAGAAGCCTTTATGTCAGGGCCTGCAGAACGGCGGGCTCGGGGGCCCGAGCCCCCCTCCCTCTCTTTTTTTAAAAGTATGTTACAGAGAAAAAGAAAGAAAGAGAGAAAGAGAAAATATAAGTGGCTTGCCAATGTCACAAATGAGGTATCAAAATATGCTCATCTGACCGTAATTAAATGCCTAAAACCCCTGAGATTCGGGAGGCTCTGCCCCCTGGACCCCAACAAGGGCCCTGAGGTGGGCCCTTGGATGCTCATCTGACCGTAGTTAAATATCTAAAGCCTCTGAGTTTCAGAGGGCTCTGCCCTCTGGACCACATCAATGGCCTTAAAGAAGGCCCCTGGATGCTCATCTGACCGTAATTAAAGGCTTCCGTAATTAAAGGCTTCTGGGGGCTCTGCCCCCTGAACCCCAACAAGGGCCCTTAAGAGGGCCCCTGGATGTTTATCTGACCGTGAATAAATACCTAAAACCCCTGAGGTTCCGGGGCCTCTGCCCCCCTCTATTCACCGTCAAATAGTGACCCTCCAGTGTCAAAAATAAGGTATCTAAATATGCTTATCTCACCGTAATTTAATGCCTAAAACCCCTGAGCTTCCGGGGGCTCAGCCCCTGGTCCCTACGCCAATTTACGCTCGCTACGCTCTACCTCATTGTTGAATACTCCACTCTAAAAAAACGTTCTGTGGAGCCTGCATGTAACATATAAGAGTTGTGGTGATGCAGATTTTTCTTCTGCCCCTCCCCCCCCCAAAAAAAAACAGTTTTTGCTAATTGCGCCCCTGCCCCTGGAAGGTGAGCCCCCTTGAATGTTTGCCCCCCCCCCCCCCCCATCCCAAACTGCTTCCGGCGCGCCTGCCTAGGTCAGCAACTGACACATCGTAAGCGATGGTCTCTATCTTTGCTCATGTGACCACCTTCTCAGTAATCAAATCATAGAACCGTTACGAAATAAATATTTCATTATCGATGTATAAAATGTAGAAATGTCTTTTTTTATGTATGGTAAAAACGACAATAGGGGCAATTTGTCTGCTTTTTAATTATAGTACCAATATGACGTGAATATACTTATGCCCAGAGCATACTACACGATCCTCCTGCAATAATGGCAATTACATGATATGGAAATCGACACTAACACCATCTTCCCGATTTAGTTTCTGAACGATGACAAGAATTCTAAGAACTTGAATTGCAGTGAATTTTAGCCTTCTTGTCAGAATTAAAGCCAAATCAGCTGCAAATCGTAGATAATCTTATAGATTGTCTGGTGTTAATTCAATTCTCAGCCGATGTAAAAAAATTCCTTCTCCAAAGAAGCCTGGAATCCCTTGAAATTTAGATTTTTACTAAGTATATAACTATTCAGCTCCTCGATCTTAGACTATTCCTTTACAGTTGAGAACTACTCTCCAAATATACAGGAGTGGAGTAGAAAACCATTTGAGGAGTCGTTTGAAGTTACATTGTTTTGGAGTTGCAAACAGAGTTTTAAAAAAGGGCAACCACTCTTAAAAGGGTAATACTCATTTATCATACTACTCCTTTGGAGTGTATTCCACTTTAATTTGGAGTTGATACAAGTTCGAAACTGTGTGATTATAATCATGACTTCTATGGTAGTAGTAGTAGTGATTATCACTCATGTGCAGTAAGAGTGTAAATGCATAATACGGTAAGTTGTATTAATACTCAGGAAAATAGTTTGTTAATTATTTGCTTCAAATATCTCTCACTTCTTTGCTTGATCTTTTCATATACCTCCCCACTATTCCTCGGGCTCGTACAATCGTTCTCGTTTTAAATTATGCCTATTACTAAGAAAAAAATGCCATTTGAATCGGTTTCTGATATGAAAGCAATTAAGCATCTCCTTATTAATGAAAATGGAAGGTTCGTATTTCCTGTCAGGAAGAACCAAAAGGATCTGTTTCGGTGTGTCTTTCTTCTTTTTTCTTTCTTTTTTGTGTGTGCAAGTTGATGGTAAGGTTGTTATTGTGTGTGTGAGTTTGCGTGTGTATGTGTATGTGTACGAGGGGGTGAATGTACATACGTATGGGAATATCTATACACTTTGTGCGTCAGTATGAGCCCGTAATTTGTACTAGAAGTTTTTTCTCCAAAATTATCATTCCGTATCCATACATCCGGATGGCTTTGTGACTCATGACCGTAATTACTCCACAATAAACCTCGATGCTAAGTCTGAAATCCTTTAAGTCCAGTTAGCACAAATATATATCAATCGATTGATCGATTTAAAACTTGGGTTTAAAAAGAAGAAAAAAAGTATATGTATCAATTAATAAATATATTACTTTTGTAAACTAAACAATTTAAAATACACATAACAATTTCATTTTCAAAGGAAAGAGGACATTCTAAGCGGTAACATCGAGGATTATTTGACAAGTTTTAATCTAAGTGGGAATCTTTCAAAGAAATGGTTTGGATTACTCTTTTTAGTTTGGATACCACTGATTTTAAGGTGGATTTCCACTCCAAAACGAAGTAATTGCCAGGTGCTCATGGTCTTTAAGACCCTGGAGAGACTTCTACATTTGTGAATTTTCACTCCTGTTTATTTAAAGATTAACATTAGCTGTTAGCCTGCCTTTATAAATTAATACATGTGTGTATTTTGAATTTATTTTGAATTTTTGTTCGTCAATTTTCCTGCTCCTTACAAGTTATATTTGATAGATGACAGACAATAATGACGTATGATCGATTTGCCTGTTCTAGCTTCCATTTTCTTTAAATAAATGAATTATACTGGTATATCATAATTATGTAAAAATTATCAACAAAATCTAAAAATGAATGTATACTGGGTTATCGAATCAACCGGTATCCTAAGCTATCACTGAAAAGTACTGGTCGTACAACTCCACTTCTTTGTTTTACTTACCGTTCTTGTCCATGTACAGCTATCCCATCACGTGAGATTACTCCTGTCACATTACAAACCTCTTTCATGATTTTCATGTATAGACCTATATGTGGTAACAATCACGAATGCCTGCCATCGGCCTTTATAAGCAATGGACCTGGTAATATCTCATTATCATGATTATGTCACTACTTTGTCTATTAAAGATTTTTTCTCTTGTTTTTCTTTTCTCAAACCATGTTGAATTTATTTCTGATATTTAGACAGGGTGGCTCATTATTAACAATGATAATGGTCTTTCATGAGGCCCTATTAAACAAAATAAGAAACAATTGTTTAAAAAAAAAAAATTAATACAATTTTTTTTGTGAGAACAATACAATTTAAAATTTAGAAAATTACAATTTTTATTTAAAAAAAATATATATATATTTTTTTAATTAAAAAAATAAATAAATAAAAAAGAAATGTCAAATCCCAAATAGTACTTTTTCAGAGCAACTTTAGAATAGTTGATATTTCTGGTCACGTGACGAGCTCTCAAACATTAAAAAACCAATACAATTTTGATGCAGGATATAATAACTATTATCATATTTCGGGATGTATTAGACTCTGAAAAAGAGCAACGTATACTTTTGAGAGTTCATAAACAAAGTATAGAAATTACTTAGGGTCAGTTGAGAGGGTGACATTAGGGATACCAAGATTGTTATAAACATATTTACAAACAAGAAATATTGCAGGATAGTAAATTACTGGATAATATGCTAAATGAATATATGTAAACTAGTATAGCAATTGAATGTAAACTCTTAAATAACAGTAAAAATACAAATATATTTATAACTTATAAATTATACGAAATCATTCTTTCAGTTAGAAAATCATTATGTCATCCGACATTCAGGGCTAAGAAACGGACAATCAACATGTTGTGCTAGCGGGACAATTACAAATGTTATTCCCAAGACAAAGTTGTTTTTTTTAAATAAAGAGCATCAAGTGAAATTTTCCTAGCAATGAGGATGTATATGACCACATTTTATCATGTTGTTCTGCAATTGTTTGATTTATACAAGAAAATGTGCTTTAGAGCTAAAAGGAATTAAAATAAAACTTTAGTTACGACACTAAACAAAATTCCTCTTGTCATTTTAATTTATTTGGAATCGATATTGCAAGATTGATGGAAAATGTATTTAAAGGTGTTCACAAAGCTTGCCATTCCGATTGCATCTGATTGCTAATCAATTCACTTGATGGAGTCTCGTAACTTTTGTTTGAAATTATTAGCAGCTCGTTTTTTTAATTTATTGAGTTTATTCGTTTGTTCAAGATACCAACTTAACCACAAAGAGGAGCAATAATCAAAGTGAGGCAATACAAGTGCATTGAAAAGCAACTTTAAAGATGATATTGGTAAATAGCTCGTTTAATTACACTGATATTTCTTTGCGTTACTCTGTCAACGTGCTTGGACCAATTAAATTCTTCATCAATTAATATACCAAGACATTTGACGACGTTAACTCTTTTCAGTACCTTTCCATTTATAGAAACGTTGAGGTTGTTATTTTGTTTAAATTTGCTCGCGAAGCTATGGCCATGACGCATGTTTTGTCTTTGTTTAGTACAAGGCGATTTTGATTAATCCATACCATTAATTCTTGCAATGCGAAAGAAAGTTTTGGTCCAACCTTAGCTATACTACTTCTACTTACGATTAAAGCGGTATCGTCTGCATACATATCCACATCGCCACCAGATATACAATTTGGTAAAGTATTCACATAGATGGAAAATGATAAAGGACCCAATATAGATCCCTGAGGTATGCCATCAATACTGTTGATGGATTAGATTTAGCACTTTTAAAGTGAACAGTCTGTTTACGACCTGTTAAATGATATCTAAACCATTTTACGCATTCACGAGAACATCCAATAGCTGTTAATTTTGCTAATAAAAGATTGTGATCATTGGTGTCAAATGCCTTACGAAGCTCGATAGAAGCGACACCAGAGATCTTTCTGTTTCTCGATATCCCATGATGAATTATTAACAAATGTCATCAGTGCTGTTGTTGTAGAATGCTTTGCTCGAAACCCAGATTGATTAGAGTTCAAGATATTATTACCGTCAATGAACTCAGAAATGTGGTGATGAACAGCCCTCTCTACGATTTTTTCCAACAACAGCCAAAATAGAAATTGGGCGGTAATTGCTTGGATGAGACATATCACCAGCTTTAAAAAAAAATGGAATTACTCGAGCTGCTGTCCAGCCATTTGGTAAAAATCCCGTAGTCAAAGTTTTGTTGATGATATCGCTTAACGATTCTACTATCACATATTTCGTCATTTTATGAAGACGACAAGAAATTTGGTCATCGCCAGTGGCCTTATCTTTGCATATGAGATCACTTTCCTTCATGACAAAGGCCTCAGACACATCGTCCAAATCAAATGTTGTGATTGAATTAACCGAAATATCATTACCAATCGAGGATTCAGTTCTAGTACTTTTCAGGTCTTTTGTTACATTGGAAGCACAGGTAGTAAAAAAAGTTATTAAATGCATTAACTATAATGGTAGGTGGATCTTATATACGAACACCATCGATTTCCAAACTATGCGGAGAGATCCTGTTGGACTTAGGAATTACATGTTTCAGACACTTCCATATGTTCCGAGAATTTCCATGATTTTCATTAATAAAGTTACAGTGGTACTCTTTCTTCCCCTTTCTAATAAGATGTGTTACTTTATTTTTAAGAGTTCTGGAAATATTCCGCAACTCATCGTCTTTTGTAAGTATAGCAGCTCTGTGAACATAGTCACGTCGTTTCAGTAAGTGAACAATAGAGACTTTTAGATTTACACGACGAGAGCGTGGACTGCCGCGTGTGACATTGTGGCGGTCCACGTTCTCGTCGTGTAAATCTAAAAGTCCCTAACATCGTTATCCATGGACAAGCATGTTTGCGAATTCGTTTGTTGAATGACGGAATACGTGTAAGTATTGTCTCAAAACCCAGATAATTATAAATTACCCTCATATTTATACCCTGACAAGATGCCCAGTTTGGAACGCACTTAAAAGCCAAGTTTATATCTTTATTATCCTTCCCATAGAAAGACCAAATGAATTCATAATCCACCAGGAAAGACAACCTCTATTATGTTTAAGCCCCATACATACAATTACCATTGTTCTGGCTTTCAGGAGAAGAGTTGAGTTTTCATCACCATTAGATCAAGACCCTCGATCTTTCTAGCCGGCTCTCTCTTCATCTTGTGTTTTACATATGTGGAAGTCCATAATGATGTGACTGATTTGGTTCTCCAAAGTTTGGAGATAAAAAAATACTCTCATATGACTCCGGAATTACAAGTTTCTCCTTGCTGCTTCATTTTATTTATCTCTCGTACTGCCACTATCTCATTCACCGATCCCAACACAACACAAGATCAACTTTTCTAATAT
This sequence comes from Strongylocentrotus droebachiensis, assembly GCA_035222895.1. Classification (NCBI taxonomy): domain Eukaryota; kingdom Metazoa; phylum Echinodermata; class Echinoidea; order Camarodonta; family Strongylocentrotidae; genus Strongylocentrotus; species Strongylocentrotus droebachiensis. The sequence continues at coordinate 63,453 of JAVYIG010008734.1, read as the reverse complement.
CTCTAAAAGGATGCCAAGGGATAGTGTTTAAATCATTACGAAAACTCTATTGATCTACATTCTTGAATGAACGAAATTCAACGGAGGTGGCATTTTTTTCTTTTACTGAAATTGAAGGATTTTACTGCATACACGAACAAATTATCGCTATACTTGTTCGACAAACCCCTGCTTCACAATATAGTTCAGGATCGGAAACAAATAGGAGATCAGTTATTGTAGTTAGTACCTCGAGTTAGTCTATTTATCAGTTGACTAATACCAATAGCTTTGTACAGTAGTCTAGCAAGTTAACATTAGCATTAAAGCAAGCTTGATTTGCCATATAATTGCAGTTAAAGTCAACTAGAAAGATGCAAACTCTAGATTGGAATCGATTTTTTTTCTTCAAAGAATTCAATTGTTGCTATATGGAGGCCTATATGCTCCGATCATAATAGGTGCTTTATGTGTATAATAGAGTTCAACCCACAGACATCCCAAATCTTCATGATTAAATCATCTCTCCTCCTTTAGTCAAATCGTTTGGAAATAAAAACTGCAACTCATCCACCATTCTACTTTTCGAAGTAATTTGAAATTATCCATACATACTTCGGAATCCTTTACGACATCAAAAGGTTAATACTATGTGAACTCCGTATGTATTCTACTTTTCTTGAATAAGAAATGTTATAAACAACTTGCTACAGATATCTGGATGAATAAGTGCGAACTTACCGTAGTGAATATTGGTCTGAATTGTACCTCTTCAAAAAAAAACTGGAAATAAGCCTGGTTTCGATTGACGAGGTGTTAGATTCAACAAACTGGTTCTTAAACCACCAACTTTATGCAACAAGAGATCGCGCAATGCGAGGGCAAAGCTGTTCTGAGACGTTCTGAAATGGCAGCTAGCAAAACCATACACTCATACGTAAAATTTCCCTTTGGATTGAGATAATAATTATATTACGGCGTCCCATGTCTGTTTCTGTTTCGGTTGCATCTGTATAATCAGGGTTAACTGTACTTCACCAACGTTTTGATTAGTGTGGTCATGATGTGCTATGGCAGGAGAGGTGTTTCACATTTTGAAGTTTCTGCTTTAAGACTGCACTGGAGGTAAATATAACTGTTTCCTCCTTGAGTAGGTTCCATTCTGTGGAAGATTTGCGTGGACGTGAACGTGTGACTTCCTCTTAAGGCACTGGCAGTCACGTGTGACGTCCTTTTAAGGCACTGGCAGTGCCTTAAAAGGATGGCACACGTTGCAGTCCACGTTCGCGTCGTGTAAATCGAAAAGTCCCTCATGAGTACTTGTGCACGCCTTTCTTAATCAGTACCCTCTGGATTATTTTGCTGTTCCCTCTAGTTGTTCTTCCCCATCTGTTGTTGGTTTGAATGTATGTGTCAGCCTTGATTCCCACTTCTCCGTTCTAGTCTAGCAAATTAACATTAGCATTAAAGCAAGCTTGATTTGGCATATAATTGCAGTTAAAGTCACCTAGAAAGATGCAACTTTTGTTTGTAATAACATATAGAAAATGAGCTGTAAAGGGTAAATAAGCATTTGTCTACATCAATAACCCAACACTTATAATGGCCAAAATTAAGGTTATTGAATCTTCGCGATACAAAACGTACGACTATTCGGTACAAGGGTCTGAAAATCAGACTATTTGATTAAACGACTGCGATCGCTAAATTCGATTCGACAACTAACGGTCGATATTTTCCAACAAAAAGACATTTTCAAGTTATTTCGTTTTGAGGGACGTTCTAAATTAATATTATCGTTCAAATATAGTTGTTATTTCACCTTTTCATTTTTTGGCCTGCAAATGGGACATACTACCTTTAACTAGAAGAGAACATTAAAATGCAGCAATGTAAGCAATGAAGTTTATGTAGCATAAATAACAACTTTACAAAAACAAAACATAATCACACAAACAAAGCAAAAGGTAATGGTCTACACTACGATTTCCGCTTACTTTTAATCTTAATGCACACGTATAACAAGGACTATTGTCCTGAATGAAATTTTATCTAGAAAATTGTAAGAAAAGCGGTTGTCAGCTCACCAACACAGGTACACAATACTGCTTGTGAAAAACCTCTTTTCAACTGGGCAGGCAAGTTTGTTGGATTCAAAATAATTCGGCATTCGAATAGGCGAAAGGAGACATTTTGATTCCTTTTACGATGATCGAAACTCTACCTGAGTATGACACATTACGAAAAGCAAATAAAATTGAATATGATACTTTGAAAATAAATGTATTCAACAAGAAGAAAGAAAATGTGCTCTCGAATTATTTTGAGCCTTTAAATAAAAAACATAATGAGAGAAATGTGTTTAACATCTATTGTTGGATCCATTATGAAGTAAACATGACAACAATATACTAGAAATTGGTTTGTATTTTATGAAGAAATAATATATTGAAGACTGTTAAGTCTAATTTTTTCCTCGCTCGCTTTGCTCGATCGCAACATTTAAAAACATTATGATTTCAGGTAGTGATCTAACATCCTTACATTCGGGCAGTAAGCGCTCGATTATATCTTATATATTTTAAATCTCAAAATTGCACCCTTTTTTTCCTCGCGTCGTCGCTTCATTCGCTCAGAACAGAAACAGGATGATTCTGGTCAACGAGATGCCCGAATTATTCCTAAATTCGTGCATCCAGATTACTGAATATATGACTTTGGTATTCATATATTGACGAGCTATGTGCCCGCATACATAATATATTATCTTATCTAGTGTGTTTTGTTTACAAAGATAACATTTTAACCATGCTAAAATGTCATTGTTGTTTTGTCCGTACATGTGTACAGGGTACATTACGTGTACGAGAATGATGACGAATTTATTTTGTGTAGGAATTTGGGAGGGTGACGCGAAACTTGTCAAAAGGGTGCCGTGACGAAATGAAGGTTGAAAAAAAGCTATATTACAGTTAATTTAGTTGAATAGGGCAATAGGGTATTTACTATATACGAAATTCGTGGATCAATTATTTCAGTGGGATGCCTCTTTCATATCGGAGAGTCGCAAAAATGTTTGAACGCTACCGTCCCTATAAGAGATGAGAGAATAGAGGTTAATAGTTTGCTCGCAGTTGTGATAAAAAGTGCTCTGAAATGCAAATTCCAAACTACAAAACGTTTAATTTTCTAGCGTATTAGCGACCTTGCAATGTAAGATACATAATTTACCGAGGATGTTGTTGTAATGCAAAAATGTTACACCGCATATTACAAAGTTTTGTTATTAGGGACAATTCTGGCTAGTGCCATCTCAATTTTTTGTCGCTCATTACGCCATTGGCTTTATTGATCTTTACTTACAAGAGTAGCCTTTTTTTTTTAAAGCCCTTCCACTTGCACACTTTTCATGTTGTTGTTCATTCTGTTGTTGAGATTTGTACATGTATATAGCCTTGACAATATGCCTTTGTAACGAACATTTGAGGACCAAGTATTTTTATGTTTTCTTTTGAGTGGAATAAACTGAACTGAACCCAACTGAACCGTTAATGTAAATGATTGCTATAATTTTTTGGCAATATAGTATTCACTCGACTTCACGGATGTTTATAATCAAACTAATTCAATATATGAAACCAATTAATTAAATCGAATCGGATAAGAATGACGAAACAAATAAATTTAATGACAACAAATAATAATCAAATTTATGTAGGACTTATTACTAGTCATATGATGATATAGAACGATCCTCTTTCTATAAAGTAAATAGTACTGTTGGAGTCACAGACACGGTTGGAATCATAATAAGGTCTTGATATAAACAGCAGGGCATGGTTTCACGAAACCGTCCTCAGAACAAGTCTGCATATGTCCCATTGAAGCGTGTGTTAATTATACACCCATTTCAATGGGTTGTTGGTGAACTTGTACTTGCGACCATCTTGTGGTACGATGCTAAGTAACCCAAATAAAAATTCGGAATTATGATAATAATATCAGTAATGTGAGTGGTAATAGAACTGCTCATAATTATTATATACACCTGCACAAACAAAACACGGTGGAATAATTCAAAGTGTTGCTATTAATAATCTAAACATTTCGGATAATATGCATACAAATGACGTCATTAATAATTTCACACGTAAATACTTATATGGCACATTACAGTGAGTGTATCTTGATAACTCTCGGAGTACATGTAGAATTTGATTCTCATCGATTGCATATATTTCTAAAAGATTTACCGTGATAATAGGCCCACACGTCCATACACAGTGATTGTATAATTTGCTAAGCTCCTTAAATGAAGTATATAAACATATATAATTAAAAACTGAATTGTATTTATACTTCTTGTAAATTTCATTATATTTGTGTTTTTCGTAACTCAAGAATAAAAGGGGGATTGGATGAATTTCTGGCTTGCAAATCGTCGTGGAAATAGCTTAACATGTGCCTTATCCTGTAGATGTCTGGTCAGTGCTTTCCCCACACGTGCTTCCCTTAAAGACGTTTAGGAGGTCCATTGGAATGAAAACAAGAACTAGCTCACACCCTGAGCGCTGAATTTGATTCCGTACCTACAATTAAATAAAAACATTTGTGATAGTGATATTCAAGATATTGGTGGTGATGATGATAATAATAAAGATAATAATAGTAATGATGATGATGACGATAATAATTATACAAAGAAGAAGAAGAAAAGGAGAAGAAAAGGTAAATATACATATATAGAAGAAACAAGAAGAAGAAGAAAATGAAGAAAAAGAAAAAGAAGAGAAAAAAGAAGGAATCAATAGAAGAGGTAAAAGAAGAAGAATAAGTACAAGAAAAGAAAGAAAAAATTCAGAAGAAAAAAAGAAAGAAGAAGATAAGATGATATGAAGAAAAAGAAAAAGAAAAAAACGAAGAAGTCTTGCATAAATCCGTTGGTTTCTTTCCTTTTCAAAGACAGAGAGCTGACAGTATTACTTACAGTAGCAAACCAACTCACAACTCCCTTTATCTAGAGGTCTTTTCAGATTTCAACTGGTAGTCACTTCATTCATTGGAAATCATGGTTTGAACATCAAAATAGTGGACATAATAGGCCCTATAAACAATATGTGACTAAAATATTTTCATCCCAGGTTAGCCACAACCTATACCTCAGATAAAATAATCTTTAATTGGCTTTGATTTGTTAAAGATACTATTATGTTATTGAGTATACTGATAAAATATTTCAGAACATCAATAACGTACGTCTGCTGGTGAGCTGTCGAAAGAAACTGGTGACTGGTTTATCTCAACTAAGCCCCAATTTACCAGCATTCCACCATTTACGACACCATGCGTCTGTGGTCTAGAAGGGCTACCACTCTTCGCAACGAGTCCTTCGCTATGCATAGATGTGACCTGAAGGAGAGTTTGATAAAAATGCATCTATTTGTTAAAATATCGAGAGCAATTAGCCAGCTTTATTTAATCCCATCCCCTCAGAAATTATACTTGGCAAAAATGCATATTTTATCCCGCTTGCTAAATGGAAACTTATATTGTTCGATGATCGAAGCCCGTAGTATATATATATTTTTACTATTGAATTGATTATGGGTAAAAAGTTCATATTAGGATGCGAGTTACGATCTTACGGCATTAAAATGATTCGAATGAAGAGACAAGTACCTCATTGCCTTGACTTTGATTACCGAATTCGAGACCCAGAGAATCGACGTCCCCATTGGCTGACAAGATCACGTGACACAGGATGCCATGCATCACCCTTTTGATACGGAGCTGTACCTGTATTACGAAATAGAATTTTAAGAAGGAAAATATCAGTTTCTGGTAATTGTATTACATATTTCTGTTATATGCCGCGCAAACAATCTCCCTGTGCCACCCTGTATTTATCATGTACCAAAGGCTTAATCTATATCAGTTTCAAATGGTTTCTGATAGAGCTAATCAAGAAAGGAGATGGGTGATTTTGCAAAGCAATCCTTTAGTCAATTGGTACCTTATGCCTGGATTACATTTGCCCCGGGCGCCGTACGATAAATTAGTCTCCGATTTTTCGTAGACATCGTAGAAGGCTACGGGCTACGATGTTTGTGTTTACATTATCTACGAGCATCGTGCCATTTATTGTATTGGCCCTCGGGGGCAGGCCGGGGCAAATCCGTACAGAGGCTGCTCGGAGATTGTACGGAAATCGTGCAATTTGCATGCAGTAGCCGTGCAGTCTCCGCAGCCTCCGCATGGAAATCATACGGAGCCCGTGCAGCTTCCGTGCAAAGTTTGCGCGGAGAAGGCGCGGTGACCGTACAGCAACCTTGCGATACCTGTGCAATTGCCGTGCGAATGCCCCATGAGTCTACAATCTCCGTACGATTTTCTGTGCCCCCATGTTCACCGAAAAATCGTACGTTTGCTGCACAATCAGTGCGAGGCCTCCGGGCGATGCCCGTGCGGGGATTGTGCAATGCCACCTACGACATGTATACGGGCTACGGGCTTACGATTTTTTTCAAATTTGTTTAACTTCTCGCGAAACAAAATCGTAAAGGCTGCGGAGCCCGTGAATCCGTACTAAAATCTCACGGCCGCCTCCTGCCTCCGCACAGAGGCCGCACGGAAAAGGGGATACGAGCAGGATACGGGCTCCGTAGACTAATCGCAGGCCAAATGTAATCCAGGCATAATTGTGCAAAATTGCACCTTTGGCAACGGAGCGACCATGCAGAGAGGCGAAAAAAGAAAGCGAAGTGTTAATGAAATTCAAAAGTCCACATAGGGCAGTTTCAAAAGCTTTGTCAGTCACCTATGTGCGAACATGGCAATTAAATTTTACGGAATCCGAACATAATCATTGTAGGATACACAATATAGGCTTTTGGCATTGCGCGTCCCGGAGTTGATTTTTTCGAAAGTCTTTGCGATCGGGTGAAAAATGGAAAATTATTATGATTTCATGTTGACATAATCATGTAGTTTCTTCAATTACACTTTTTTGTGGGAATATGGTGACACCTAGCACTCTTGAGTATCAAATTACAAACTGTAACAGACATTTTTTTTCCTAAAATCAAGATCGGCAAGAAAGCAGGGTTTCGACACAATTTTGAATGAAATTGATGATATGAAAGAGCTGTTTGTTTGTTTGTTATATATTATAGAGACACAGAACGCAATCGATGAGAAGGTCGGGATATTTAGGAATGTAGTCGGACCTTACCTTATTTTCGTCTGTTGTTCTAAAGAGTGTGTAGCAGAAGTCTACAGAGGGAAGTGTTTGTCGATTTACTTTCACTATGACGTCATCGACGTGCAACAAGGAGTGCAATTTGGCATTCGGGAGTGTAGCGATGCTTTTTAGGTTAAAGACAAAAAATAGCACGAAAAAAAAATTGTTATGAATTTGGAATGTTCTAAACATGTCACGGAAGCTTTTCTTAATTTTCTAACACTTACCGATTTATCCTTGACAAAATTATTGCAGAGGTGCTTGTTTTCCCTTAATAGAATACTACTTGTAAATAAATGAATAAGGATTAATTTTCATGAGTACGTTTCCAGTATTCGTCTCGGTGGGTTTTACAATAATTTGGTACAAATTACCTTTATCCTTCCCATGCACATGCCATGTATGTACGATCTGGCTTATTTCTAACTTCAGCCTTCAGCCTGCTTACCAAATGCAGTCAGCAACACACACCAACTTCATGGTTTCAGGTGAAAGATCAGTTTTGTCTACTTCGACAATTACACCATCTTTTCGAAACAACTCACTCCGTAATCTCCTGTATTCCAGAAATAAACAATAAAAAGTACAGCTTACAGAAATTTGTAATCTATTTCATCATCTAAAATAATAAAATATCATGTAATTACGGCTTTGACTTATTTACCACAAACGTCTCCCGGAATAAGAACCGGAATGTTTTTATAAAACTGACATGGTATAATTTATCATCTTGCCCCAACCAAATCTTACAGCAGATTCTATACAACTGTATGATTTTTATGACTAAGAACAAATACAAAAAGACATGAACTGTAAGACATATTGCAACAAAAAATGCGTTCAAAAGCAAGTTAACTAATCAAACGCAACTTGATTTGCCGACCAATCAGGACCGCATTTTGGGGACTTTAATTTTATGAGTTGCGATTAAACGCAACTTTTTAAGCAAATGGGCCTAGTTCAAGTAAGCAAGTTACGGATAAGTGTCTTACTTGACACCTTATCTGGGTTACAGTTGCGTATATACAGAGGGGGTAAGGAGATCGAGAAAGAGAGAGAAAGAGTGTATGTGTGTGTGTGTGTGTGTGTGCGTGTGTGTGTGTGTGTATTTAGACAGAGAAGGGGGTGGGTGGGGATTCAACGAAAAATGAGTTCATATTAGTATGACCCCCTCCACCATTATTCCTCACTCTATAGGAGTCCGTCGCTTGTAAACAAAATAAGACGCCATTGTATTTTCAGCTGCATACACCGCGGTATGTTCGGCGTTTCAAGAGGGAACAAATGCGGTCCATTTTATCATTCCGGGGCTTTTTTTAATTTGAAAGTGTGGTTTCTTTGATTTTTCATTAACCCCTATCCTGTGTATTTACAAACAAAATAATTTAGTTATCAGAGTCGATTTCATATCCCTTTTTGAATGGTGTAAAATTTTACCACATTTATATACACTAAACTCATTGGCCCGAATTCACAAAGGAGGTTTGAGCTCAAACCTTGGTTTATGTACGTCATATGACGCGTTTTACGTGTTTTTTACAAACCTGGTTTGTAAAGAACAAAAGGAGGTTTGGCGAAACAAAAGGAGGTTTGAGCTCAAACCTTGGTCTGAGCTCAAACCTTGCTTTGTGAATTCGGACCAATATAATTTGAGAAATAATAGCATTGCGATTATTGTTCATGGGATGTCGTCTGCTTGGGTAGGATTGGGTCATATTGTGACGGCATTAAAACATCGTTATTTTTCTGGCGAATCTCTCGTATATCCCAGCTGCTATGGAGGTGGTTGTATTTTTATTTTTATAAATCACCCGATATGTAGTTGATCTAAAACTTGTACGATGGCCAGCTGTAAGCTTACCAGTTTATAGTGATAAGTTTTTTGCCATGTTTGTGATTTGATTTTTTTAACAGACACTTTAAGTAATCATTCAACCCTGAATGATGTAGGGAATACTCACTGGATGTAGGCATGAATAGACTCGCAATTCGGGGCTGCTCTGTTGATTTTCCCGCGTATTTCTTTCTCATTGTCATCATCGGAATTGTCGCTTTCTATCGGCTGATGGTCCCTCTGGAACTGTGTTTCCAAGCAAACTGTCTTCTCCCGCTGAATAGAGTCCATTTGATCGATGGGAGCTTCGGGCTGTTGGGGCGTGTGTGTCTTCTTGCTAGATGTTTTCTTTACCAGTCCTTCCTGAACCACAATCGACGGGTTCTGGTTGTTTCGATTGGGCAGTTTTGGTTTAGCAGTGCCGTAATCTGGGGGGTTGGCATTCCCTTCACTATCGAGACCAAGATTGTTCACGCGGGACACAGTGGACTGATCATCGCTATCCAGTATGTTCATGTAGAGGGTTTCATCATCAACGTCATCATACATGGGTTCATTGAACGCCGTTACGTCATTGTAATCCAAGGGTGGTTTGAATTTTTTAATGTGCATTCCAGGATTATTCAGTTCATGCCGGGACGAACTAGGCAATATGTCAGCTGAGTTGAGTGAGTGGAAGGCCGATTCTTCCGACTTTAGCGCCACGGGGCTAGCCTGCGGAAACGATCAGATAAGTTTTGGTGAATTCCTTACTTTATCGGTCTGAAGAAGCTTCAAGAAACGCAATTGTCAGCTTACTCAAACATTTACTTTTGCGCATTGTGAAAAAAGAACCAATATCCAACCGGGCAGACGAGTTTGTTTGATTCCAAATAATTTTGCATTTGATTAAGGGAAATGAGATTGATTCCTCGTATCTCGTCTCCTTGTTATTATTGATGTTTGACATTTGACTAGAATTTAGAAGAGCTAAGAAACTGTGGCAATGTAGACAATGAAGTACAAATAGTATAAACAAACAAAACAACCAAAAACAAAAGGTAATAGGCTACAGTACAATTTCCGCTAATCTTGATAATATACATGTATTATAAGGACTTTTGAAATTATTGAAAATTTGTCTAGAAAATTGTTTGTCATAATTTAAAAAGAAAATTAGAAAAGTTCGAATAATAACCATTTCTTTGGATCTGCGATTTGGCTGTGCCAAAGCTTGGGTATTAATAGCGAAGGCTGGTGGAGAGGCTCGATACGCCATCTGACCATCGAGAGTGGAAATCGTCGACGTAGAGTTAATTGGTTCTTTAATGGTACTGCGTATGGCGGCTACCCACGTGTCACGATTAAGTCTAGATAAAAGTTTGCAAGAGGTGAACAAGCCGGATATGTTTTAAACTCTGTTCTTCAAGACAGTAAGATATCAAAATTTGAGTTCCTAATTACAATGATCGAAACTCTACCTAAATATGACACATTACGAAAAGCAAAATATTGGATGTGAAATTTAACTCCGAATCTCATCATAACCAAGATTATTAAACAATTGATCTTTCTTTGTTAAACATTGAGCGGGAAAGGGGAAACCCGGAAGGCAAATTTTTGGGAGGGCTTAAGTTCATAATATTGTGAAAAATAAATGTATTCAACACGGAGAAAAAAAAAGGGCTCTCGATTTTTTTTTAAATTGTAAATAAAACCCATCATTAGCCTAAAGCCTGGTTTTCCACCCAATCTGATCTTTCTTCCCCTATTATAATGTTGACAACTAGACTTCCAGAGTGTTATCAACTGTACATATGCATATACAGTTCGTTTTCCTCTATTGCTTAACATGACTTTTCGAGAAAAAGATCATTGAAAACCTTACTTGCTTTCAGCCTTCAGAACAATAATCTTTTCGCCGCACCGGATAGAGAGGAACGTTTCGGTGCCTTCCGGTGATTCGAGCACTTTCGCTGGAAGATTCATATTTTCAATGGAGCATTTTTTTACCATGAGTTTCTTGGTTGCCTTAGCTCCTCCAAGAGTCTTAGGGTAACCTAGAAGGTACGTTCGATCAGCATATGCCACAAGTCGCCAGTGCAAGTGGGTCAGTTGGTAATCGATAGACTACAAAGAGGAAGGAAATAGATGTTTTACTATCTACAATAAGTAAATATATATAGTTGAATTTATAATGTCACATTTGCCGCTGGCTTGATGCTCAAGGCGCCTACAAAGTACTATCACTTATATGACTTTCCATTTTCAGCGTTACTGATGAAAGATTTCGTTATTTTCATACAAGAGTCGTGTATATGTCATTGATTTTAGGTGTAGTATAATTGACTGTTATTCCAATACCCCGGAAAATAGGTTAAAGCAGTCATTTTCACTGTCTAGATTTGCAGGTTGGTAACTTAAGGTAATAGCAGGTTGGCAACTTAAGAGCCCCTGTGGTCTTCTGTGGGACTTAAACTATACCATATTCACTGGTGGGCCCCTAAAACATAAAATGTTCGCACTTTGGGCATCACTTTTTCAAAAGTCAGTCAATGGCATCGTTTTTAGCATTATATTAAACTTCTGAATCCGCAATAGAATTGTGGTGAACACCATTTCCCTTTGGAGCCGTCTGTGTACCTAATTAAGGGTGATCTGGAGTACCGGAGTGCTACCGTCATATTCACTCGTCGTCCATTTGAATGGTTCCAAAAAATGTCAGAGCCTGCACAAGAGGTTCATCGGAACCCATTTAAGCAACGTGTTGGAGCAAGTGTGATCACCAAGCCATTGGTTAGCAGAAAAAATGTTTCGAACCAGCAACTTTGACAACTTAATTGGCCAGTATGACGTCACACTTCGGTACTCTATACATCTCAGACTTACGTTAAACATCTTACTGCCTTTCTTTTCAAGGATTGAAAGGGCACCCTCCTTCACATTAGTACCTTCTGTTACCAGTACTGACGTGGATATATCAATCTTTTGCGCCATAGCGTCAGATCTTGAGGCAGAGTCTGCAAGGAAAGCAAAATGTCGTAGGTATTTATGTTCGGCACGATTCGGGGGTTACGTTGAGTTAGTTCAAGTTCAATTTTAAATTTATTTGTCTTTCTTCCAACATGAATGTAATACAATTTAACAAATGTATAAACATGTAGAGTATATAGAGAGAACACTTATAAGGATCAAGTTCATATAATGCATTTAAGTGAGAGAAAAGAAGAAAAGACGAGGAGACCTAATTAAAGCTAAGTTTGAAGAGGTCAGGTCCCTCAAAACAATAACATTAGACAACAAAAACAACAAAAAACCTGGTTATATATTATATTAATACAAGGAATGTTCATCAAAGGCGCTAAAGTACTAAAACAAACTAGACATGTAATACTTGTTTGGAACAAGTATAGGTGGGCTGGTCAATTTTGAGACAAAATAGAGCAAAAATAAGCGAGATACTGCTTTGAAATTCTTAAAAAACAATATCATGTAGATTCATGACTTCACCTTCTATAGGCATAACACCCGAATTATGAAATTTCTGACATGAGGCCTTTAATCAAAATATTCACTATGATGACGTCATCAAAATGAAAAATAGTGTCGATTGAGCTTGTAGAGAATTGTCTTAGCTACAACATATCGAAATTTGGAAGAAAATCGATCAATATTTACAGAGATACAATCGATTTTCCATAAATATGCTGACGTCATAATGCAAATTCGTATTTTGAGTTCCAAGGCCATTATGATGAAGTCATGATATTTGTAATGGCCAATTGAGACATGAAATCATATCTCCGACTCATATTCTATCAAAATATGAACAAAATATTGGTGTCCAGTTGCATTCTATAGAGCTATAATGGATTTTGTATAGGACTGTTTTTGCCCATATATGCTATGTATTAAAAGAGCTCGCGCGCATTGACATTTATCTTGAATGGACGCTCATCTTGTTATTAATGGTCATAAAGAGATAAACATGGTATCAAATTGTTCGAAAAAATATGAGAAATATCATGAAAGAAAAAAAAATTGCGATTCTATGTTGTGTAATGGTGTTACGCGCGAAAACGCGCGCGTATGCGCGTGTGCGTGATTTTTTATAAAACGCTTAAAATGACCTAAAACGTATGCAAAAAAAAATTGAGACGATTTTGAGCATTTGAAAAATTTGCGCGCGCATGCGCAATTTTTCTTGACATGAAATTGACTGGACTGATATTGACCTTGATCATGGAAAATATGAATGAGAAATGACTTACCGTTATGAAAATATGATAATTAGTAAATTTTCAGAAAATTTCACAAAATGGCGCTTAGATGACGTCATCAGTCAAGGTTGAAAACCTTACTTTGTTTTGTCCATATGGCTATACATATGTGTGCTAAATATCATCATATGAACAAATTTCGGGCATCTGCTAAACGCGGACTCGCTCCGCGGTCTACAACACGTGAAATCTTCTTTGAAAATGCGCTAAGTGTGCAAAGAAATGCTCCTACAATGAAAAGAAACTTTGATTTCACATCAGCTCGGGTGGAAATCACATATTCAATTACTGTTCTTTCCATTGAAACCAATTTCGAAGTGATTTGTTCACTGGAAATTAGGGCCTTTTCGTCTTCAAAAGGGGACAACAATCATTTACTTTGTGAATTCTCTATGGAGGTCACGTGAAAATTCGTCTTTTTCACTGGGGTTGTGTACTTCAAGGAGCTAATGCTCGTAACTGCGACTTGTTATTGGGCCAGATCGGGCGCCAAAACAGAGGATATGTAATCCCCTATCGTCTGATGTTAAACATAATTTGATTGGTTGTCGAGAAATTAGGGCCAATTTCAATCCAATGAACAGCAGTCTTATGAATTTACTCACTTGACCTCTATAATGTGTGCGAGTGCGTAAGCGAAGTTATTACACAGCGGACAATGGGGCCTCCGCACCGTGCTTCCAGCCGTGCGTATTTCTACCACCAGATTTGACTCGGCTCCGGCGATGGAAAAGACACATTTTAATGAAGGGAATTTAGATATTATGGACGATCTTTTACAAAACAGGTGTGTAGGGATTAGATTATATCTCTCACGAGACACTGGACTCTTTAATTTTCCTGAAATTTAGCAAATTAATGGCACTCAGAACTCACTACATGAGCAGATCTGAATATTCATGGTCGATCTGCTAGTGAAGGAATCGCGTATTCATACTGCAGGGTGATCCCGCCCATCTTGGACGGAGGGATGACAATGGACTTACATTGTGATGTGCATCTGTATCTACTTGACATACATATATATTTTCCAGATTTGTTTTCCTTTTTTGGAAGAAGAAGAGGGGAGAGAGAAACAGAGAGAAAGAGAGGGAGAGTGTTGAGAAGTCACTTACGCACAGCGGTGTTGACATTCACACTCTCACCAGTTTTATACGATAAACCCCTATTTCATAAAAATCGACGAGTCCGGTACCTTGGTGTTACGCTCTAGTGCACTCGAACGTTCGTCGTCTGTGTTGGAGGTACACAAAATGACTCATTGATCTTTTGGCCGAATGTGGGTCAAATTTGTTCATTATGCAAATCATTTGAGCCATTTTCAACTTATCTTGCTAACAAAAAAGTGGGTCGAAATAAGAAAAATAAAATAGATTTGTAATACTTGTTTGGAACAAGTATAGGTGGGCTGATCCAACAAAAAATTGAGACAAAATAAAGTGTACATTTGAGATAGCTTTTTGTCTCATCTACAACATACTCGAAGTTCAGCGTAAACGAAGCTAAAACGACGTAGATATTGCTCGCGAAAGACGGGAATGTAGAATCGAGTTTTGAGAAAAAGTCATGTCCCATAGAGAATACACGCAAAATGTAAAAAATTGACATGCCTCCTTTAATCGCAAAAATACGCCATGATGCCTTTGTCAAAATGAAGAATAATAGAACTGCATTTGTAGAAAATTGTCTCAGCTAGAACATATCAAAATTTGGAAGAAAATCGATCAATATTTACAGAGATACAATCAATTTTCCATAAATATGCTGACGTCATAATATGCAAATTGGAATTTTGAGTTCGGAGGCCATTATGATGACGTCATGAGTTAATTGAGGGTCAAATGAGACATGAAACAATATCTCCGAATCATACTCTATTAAAATATGAAAAAAATTGGGGTCACCTTGCATCCTAAAGAGCCACAATGAATTTTGTATAGGCATGTTTTTGCCCATATATGCTATGTATTACAAGAGCTAGCGCGCACGGAAATTTTTGTTAAACGGTCGATCAATCCGTTAATAATAGTCATAAAGAGACAAACGTGGTATCAATTTGTTTGTAATATATGTGGAATATTATGAAAGAAAAAAAAAAGGCAATTCTATGTTGTGCAATAGTTTTACGCGGGAAAACGCGCGAGCATGCGCGTGTGCGCGATTTTTTATAAAATAATTAGAATGACCTTAAACGTATGCAAAATTATTTTGAGACGATTTTGAGCATTTCAAAAATTTGCGCGCGCATTGACGCGCGGACGTACGCGCACGCGCGCGTTATTTGACCTGAAATTGACCCGACGGATAGTGACCTTGATCATGATAAATATGAATGAGAAATACCTTTTGGTTATGAAGATATGATCATGAGTTGATTTTCGTAAAATTTTACAAAATGGCGCCTAGATGATTGTGCTTTGTACATATGCCTATACATATGTGTGCCAAATTTCAAGGCATTTGATTGAGCCATTTCCAAGTTATCTTGCCAACAAAAAAGTGGTTAGAAATAAGAAAAAATATATAATAAATAAATAAATAAATAAATAAATGATAAAGGCAATTCTAACGAAATTATAAGGTGGTCTGTATGTTATACAGCCCACCTGATAACTATAAACTATAACCATATGATTATAAAGATGGTTTATCAGAGTAATGAACAAAGGTGGGGAGAAGAGACTATGTTCAAAAGGGGGCGATACGAGTGATAATAACGTGGGATATAGAAATGAAGAGAGGGGGCGAGAGAGAGAGCTCGAGAGGGGGTAGAAAGAAAAATGGACATACTTTCACTGTAAACCGAAAGCTAGCTACAGGCGAGGGAAGGAAAGAAAAAGGAAAAGATAAGTCGGCAGTTGCTATACAGTAGTAAATTAAGGAATGGATTAAGTTCAAATATAAATCACGACAGCATATAGATTAAGAATCAACTAAGTAATTATTCAATAAGTACAATTTCAGTTTACGTTTGAAGATAGATATACTGACAGAATGGCTAATGCTTGAGTCAAGAGAGTTCCAAAACCTTGGTCCAGTGCAAACTAAAGTGTTGAGAGTAAACTTTGTCCTTGCATGGGGTAAGTGGAATGCAGAAGCACCTCTTGTGGCATAATGCTGAATTTGATTGTTGTTTTTTTGAAAATCTTGGCTAATGCCAGTGACAGTAAACCTGAGTTGAGATCATACATTAAGGAACCCAATTGTATATAATAAATATCTTCTACCCTTAAAATCCTGTGAGAATAAAAAAGAGGATTTTGTAAGCACGAAAGTCGGCATTACAGATCGTTCTTATTACCCTCTTGTGAGCCAAGAATAGTTTACCTAGTAATGCCCGCTTCACACGAGGCATCATTTTGATTGCGTCATTACCAAGATTACCTGCTCAAAACAAGATACTGGAGGCATTTATTATTATTATTATTATTATTATTATTATTATTATTATTTAGTCCATACAGCAGTAAATTGACGCAATTTCCACATTGCTCATTTTTCATTCACGATGAGTATACGATATCACTATTAAATGGCGCGTTAAAGACCGCGCAAGTCACTGACGCAATCCTAGGTCAGCAAATAACGCATTGTAAACAATGGTGTCAATCTTTGCTTATGTGACAACCTTCTAAATGATCAAATAATAGAACTAATACAAACAAAATATTTCATTATTGATTTATTTTTTTTAAATGTAAGGTAAAAGCGGCAGTGAGGCCATTGTTCTTTATTAGCCTTCTAGTCAGAATTGAAGCCTAATCGGCTTCAAATTGCACAAACGGTCTGACGTCTCTTCAATTTTGAGCCGATTTAGATTTTCCTTCTCCAAAGAAGCTTGAAATCCCTTAAAATTAAGATTTTATTAAGTATATGACTATTCAGTTCCTCGATCTTAGACTATTCATTAACAGTAAAGAAATACACTCACAATATACAGGAGTGCTTTGAGTAGAAAATCCACTATTTAGTTGTGTTTATTTAATCCATACATCAAGATATTTATATTTACAATGGTATTACTTTAAATGTATGATAATGCCATGATATATACCGAACGCTATGTTAAATAGAATACGTCACAATACGTCACAAATACGTCATAAACCTCATATAATCATATGTTTTGGTAAATACCTTTAGTTTATTCAGATATCTTAATTTATATAAACAACAAATAATTGGGGCCTACAGAATACAAGCTTTGCTTTTTAGTAGACCCCCCCCCCCCCCCCCCCCCCACTTTATTTAGCTTTATTCAGCTGACGCACGGAAGTACGCGTACGCGCGGGTTTATTGACATGAAATTGACTGGACGGATCATGATATATATGAATGAGAACTGACTTTCCGTTATGAAGATATGATCATAAGCTGATTTTCAGAAAATTTCACAAAATGGCGCCTGGATGACGTCATGAAGACCTGATAAACTTGAAAATGTTCCTGTCACGTCTTATGACAATGGCCTATGACTGTGTCAAAATTAAAAGAAATTGACAAAACCGATCTTGAGTTATCCTATACACAAACAAGTGGGCGGAAATTAAAAATGAAGAAGAAAGAAAATTCTGACGAAATCAATAGGTGATCTGTCGAAGAGAGACCACCTAATGAAGCGATGCATACAAATTAGGTTAGGAAGAAAGAAAGATGGAAAAAACATCATGGAAAGAGAAGGGACAGAGAGGATCAGGGAGGGAAAGAAAGTTAAATACATGATCTTTGGATGTTTGTTTTTCTATGTGTGCGTGTGTTTGTGTGTGTGTGTACATGTATCATCATCCCATTCGAGGGACCAGGTCACGAATACACACATACTTTGAGGGACCATTTGCTTTGAGGGACCATTTGCCGGTCCCTCAAATGCACAAACCAAGTTCATAGGATTCTGCGGATTTTAGAGCCAAAACTATTTGTTTGTCGGCTTCTGAAATAATAATTAGGCAATAGAATCTCTCCTCCTAAAGCCTTCTTACTTCTAATAAGTGGTTATTTTCCTTCTGATACGTGCCTCTTTTTCATTCTCATAGGTGCCACTTCCCCCTTCTCATAATAAAAATATTGCCCTTTTCGCCTCTAATAAGTGCCCTTTTTAATTTATGAGGATTCCCCCTTTCCATCTACAATGTGCCATTTTTATTTTGACACCTTTTTCTAATAAGTCCCCCATTTCCTTCTGATAACTGCCCATTTTCCTAGTTTATAAGTGCCCCTCTCCTTCTCATAAGTTTTCCTTTTCGCCTCTGTAAGTGCCTTCTCCTCTTTTTAAATATTTTTGTTGTTAAACCTTCAAACATGCTCATTTCCTTTCTGATAAGTGCCCAATTTTTCTTTTAATACACTGTCGCTCATATAGTTGGAATATTTTTGTTTTACCCCAATTTATCGAATTATTTAAAAAATGATTTATTCCTAATAGATCTAGATAATAGTATACATTCTCAGATTTTATTGAATAATAATTTGCCAATGTGTGTTTGCGTGACTAGTAAAGCATGTGTATGCTACTATGCTTATCAACTAGGGAACCTACGCCCTTAAGTCATAAATGACAGTAATGAGGATTAATGCCCCACAAAAGGGCACTAATATAGCACATCGACGCGGTTTTTGATCCTGGGGCCTCACAGTTACGAGGCCATTGCTTTGTCACTGAACCATGACTGTACGCAGCGGGGGCTAGGGTAGGGGGCAGTTCCCACAAATTAAAAAAACAAAGAAAATACAATAAATTTTCAATAATTCGTTGAATTCCCCCCCCCCCCCGGTCCACATAAAACATATCCTCTGTACGGCCATGCATCATGGCTCAATGCATGGGCACACAGAGGATGTTTTATGTTGGGGACCGTGGTAAAATGCAATACATTATTGAAAAGTTATTGCATTTTCTTTCTTTTTTTTATTTATGGAAACTGACGCACTGTATAATTACTATCACCCTATTAACAACCCTACCGGATTCCACGTGCGCATGCGCTGGTTTCCTTTGCGAGTGCGCATGCGCAGGTTAACCTTGCGAGCTCAATCTGGGCTTGCCGTGGTACGAAAAAATAAGACGCAGGCGGGATGCTGTGTGTGTCCCCGGCGTAGGCGGCGTTGTTGTGTCGGCGAAATTAGAGTACCTATATACTCTAGGCGAAATTAGTGTCCCTAGGCGAGATGCTGTGTGTGTCACCGACGTAGGTGGCGTTGTGGTGTCGGCGAGACTAGTGTCCCTTTATAGGCGAGACGCCGTGTGTTTCCCCGACGAAAGCGGCGATGTATTCTGCTGTCGTCTGCTGTGCATTGTATCTGTGAGGCTGGCGGCTGCTTTGTGGGTTGAGCGGGTGGCGGATGTACGGTTGCCGGGCGCGGAGGTGTAGGCGGTGGTGGTGGAGGCGTGACCGGGTACTTGTTGATGATGGGTTTTCAGATGTCGTTGATGTATAATCCTAAGTCTCGGGGCACGGTGTTGTGGCGGTGAATTTCGATGGTTTCTCGGATTCGGCGTGTGTGCCGGTGCTTCAATAGGGACTTTTAGATTTGCGTGGACTGATACGTGTGGCGTCCATTCAAGGCAGTGTATTAAAAGGACGTGGATCGTAGCATAGATCTATTAATAATAATAATATATAATAATATATTTGTAAAGCGCTTAGAGACATTTGTATTAAGCGCTATATAAAAATTAAATATTATTATTATTATTATTATCTATTGTCTTCGTGCGAATCTAAAGGTCCCTATTATGGAGATGAGATGACAATGTGTTCGTGTTGTTTGGCGTGTTTGACGATGGCGGACTTATCCCAATCACTGAAGCTGTCTGAAGCTGAGTCTGAGGCTGGTTTTGTGCTCCTTGAGTCTTGTTTCCAGATTTTTCCCAGTTTCGCCAATGTAGTCTTTTCCACATTCGCAGACTCCCGCTTTCTTGTGGTTTGGATGCTTGTCTTTGTGAGAGTGGAGTATCGATTGGAGTTTGTTGGAGGAACTGTGCCGAACTTGGATGTCTGCTGCTTGAAGGATGCGTTGCATCTTGTGAGAGGCTTGACCGATATAAGGTAGAACAACAGTTTGTTTCGGTGGTGTAGCTGCGGGTCGGTTCTCTTCAGGGCTGGTGTTGGGTGGGGGCTTTTTGATTGGAATCCTGGACTTGATCTTATGTCTTGGGTATTTGTTGATGGTAGTTAGAGCTGTGGTGACGTGCTGGATTTCCTGGTCTAGATGGCCGGCATCGCTGAGTTGATAGGCTCGACGGATGAGGGTGTTGTAGTACGGCTGGATGGTGGGAGGATCTGTAGTGAAGATATCTATTGGTGGCGTGCATGGGTTTCCTGTTGACTTGGTGAGCGGGCTTGCCGGATGGCGATTTGGTAACACGGACGTCTAGGAAGGGGATGCTGTTGTTTTGCTCGGTCTCCATGGTGAATTTGATGCTCGGGTGATGCTGGTTGATGTGGGCGAGGAAGTGGTCTAAGTCACACCTGCTATGCGGCCGGATGACGAATGTTTCGTCGACGTATCGGAGCCGGAGAGAAGGGCGGTGTGAGAGAGTCTGGGTGCCTTGTTTCGAAGTGCTCGATGAAGATGTTGGCTGAAAGAGGCTATCCCAGGGCTGCGCCTTGAAGTAGCTGGTAGTAATTGTCTCGCCATGTGAAGGGAGTTGAGTTGAGGCAGAAGTACATGAGGTCATGTATTTCAGGAGCGTTGGTGAAGAGAGATTCAACATCGAAACTGACCATGATGTCTGTATCGTGTATGGTGGTCTTGGAGAGGATGTCAACGAAATGCTTGCAGTTATTGATGTGGTGCTGCGACTGTCCTACGAGTGGTTGGAGAATCGAGGTCAGGTGTTTGGCTGTGTCATAGCATGGCGATCTTCGGCTGGCCAAACATGATGGGGCAGGTAGCTTAAGATTAACGAAGCTTGAAGTATAGTGGCTTGGATATGATTTCTGCTCTGTGAAGAGAGAGGAGTCGCTGGTTGAGTTTCCTTTCCGTTGCTAGTGTGGGATCCTTCTTCAGTTGTTTGAGTGTCGGAGTCTCCAGGAGGGCACCGGTAGTATTGTTGTAGTCCCCTTTGTTCAGAAGTACTTTAGCGTTGCCCTTGTCTGCCTGTAGAATGTGTATTGACGTTTTGCTGCGTAGATCTTTGATAGCGGCTCGTTCTGGTTTGCTAATGTTGGGTTGTGGTTGCTTAGCTGTGGATAGGGCCTGGGTGACTTGGAAACGGAATTTATCCGCTGCGGTTCGGCACAGGAATCTCAGTTTGGGTTCTATTTGTTGGATGACTTCAGAGAACGGGATCTTCTTGGGTGACACGGCGAAGTTGAGACCTAATGATAGGACTTTGTGTTCTGTTTCTGTGAGTGGATGGTTGCTGAGGTTGATAACGGTGTCCTTGGTGCTGGTTGGTGTAGTCTGATTGGTTGATTTCTAGCTGTTAGTTAGAAGTTTGTTGAATTTGACGATCTGCTTCTGTCGAGTTGACTGGAGAGTTTTCCCAGCTGTAGAGGTGTCAAAAGCCTGGCATTTCCGAAGATCAGCCGGTTCCAGTAGTTGGAAGAGGTTTACTTCTGATGTGTGGATGTCTAATTGCTCCATGGTATGGAGTTGATGGCGTGTCTTGGCGATGCACTCTCTGACAAGGGCTTGTCCTGCCTTGTGTATGATCAGCTTTTCTCGTGGAGTGCTGATTGAAGACGTGAGTTGTAGTCCGGTTGGGGTGATGCTTGAGTCAAGGCAACGCTTGAGGAAGGTTACGTGATTCTGGAGTTTGGCTTCTTTAATGTAGTTACGCTACAGATCTTGTTGGTCCCAATGCAACCCACGGTTCTTATTTTTTTTGCTCGCTCGCAAATGAATCTTCAAATCATCCCACACAACTGCAGAGTATGCTGCTCAAGCAGTATCTTGTATCATGTAAAGAGAGTAATAATAACATCTTGAAATAATCCCTGATAATGTATTAAACATAATGTAGTGTAATTAAACCAATGTCTAATAATCATATATTTCGCTATGAAGTTACCTTTTAAAGGTTCCCTCCCACTTTGGAGGATGCCCCGTCGCCCCTGTGATCAACGACTTCAAAACAATCGTGTGGATGTCATTCAAGGGAAATATTTTGATTCGAAATAGCATCATGTTCATTTTGATAAGAATATCTAGAAAATAATGATAGGATTTATTAAATAATATGAAGAACTTTCATAACATGTGGGTTTCCTATCACCCATTCAACAAACTTGTGAAGTACTGAATTTCATTGAATGAAAGAAAGGTTATTTTCGGTTGTTTTATTTATTTGATGAACGGTTGATAGAAAACTTAATTGTTGTATAAGTATATTCCTTATATTAGTCTATATGTTATATCATTAATTTGTAGATTTTATAAAAAAATGTCTAAATAATATTTTTCCTAAAAATTGTAAATGTTCAGAAAATGTCATTCCGTAACGCTTAAAAGTGACAAGTAATTAATCAGGTTAGAACACAAAGTTAGAGCTCGGACTAGATCGTAAGTTTGTAAACCAGCCTAGAAGACGATTTTTTTTTTTCTTCCTTTCTTTTTTTACCGTGTTTTAAATCATTCTATACAATTTAATTTATTTTGCCAAAATGAACTTCAAGAACTGCAGGCTGAGCATCGGGGTAAATTGTGGAGAAGACTACGGTCATTGGTCACAAAGCAACCCTGAGGTAGGGATGCGTAATGATTACGTTAAGGCCCGGTCCCACTGCACTTACGGATGCAAAGAGGATGTAAAACGTAAACAAATTTTGCCATCCGTTGGAAAACGCTATGCATCCGTTGTGAACTCATTGTATACATGTTGCATACGCTCTATCCATCGAGCATCCGTCCACTGTGATTTCATCCGCGCAAAAAGTTTTGAGCTGCACAAAACTTTTAGAACGGATGAACTTCCGCCGTGTACAATGTAAATCCGCGACAAATAGGAGCAACAAACGTTCTATGTCCGTTATCATCCGTTAAATGTCTGCTGTATCCTCTCTGCATCCTCTGGGCATCCTCGCAACTTACATCCGCTGCAGCTGAAAACGGAAAGAGGGAGGAAAGATAAGGTACATGGAACGTCTATACATCGTTCGTAGCACGGAAATAGAAAGGATGTAAGCGTATGCATCTCGTATATAAAGTATTCAAAGCTGTCATCCACTTCCATCCGCTAGGCTTCCGATGAACATCCGTTTAACATCCCCGCTACATACTACCCACGTCCGTTATTTTCCGTTCTGTTTTCGCAAATTTTCGCAAATTTTGTCCATTTCTGGAGCGGATGAAAACGGATGGAGCCACCCTCGAAATTGTGCTCGTCCGCTGTGTCCTTTATGCATACGTTTTGTGTCCATCGGTCAGTGGGACCGGGCCATTAGAACAAAAAACTTCTACAGTTGTCCAAATTACGGTTCAAACTGACGAAATTATTCAGACTATCAGGCTATGATACAGAGATAAATAGATAGATAGATAGATAGAATCAGATTATATCTAAAAGAACCCACAAAAGTACACATGCCTCACGCCGCTCTTTATGCTAAAATGGGGGTAAGAAATATAGAAAACATTGCAATTTCCACAAGTGCCTCGGATGACTTTCTGAAGAAAAAAAATTTGAAGCAGACATGAGCTTGATACGAAAACCCACTATTTTCATCATTATCATTTTTATTATTATTTGTTCAACCCGTGACTGACGAATTTTCGAAATGAATTACTTGTCAGATATAATCCGCGATGGATCTAGCTAGTTAAGCGGCTTGTCATTTTTCAATAATCCCCTGCGGCTCAAAGAAGAAAAAAAAAACTGTTATTAAAGATGTTTAGCCGGCCAGTCTGTCGGTACATCCATATGATATGTAGGGTATTGAATTGACCCCTAAGTTGATTTTGTTTTCGAAATGTATTTGCTATCTAAATTGTGCGTTAGTGTTTGAATATCGTGGTTATCACATAGACTATTTAGGTGTCTGAACAGGGCACAATCCTTTTGCCGTGTCGCATCCCTTTCCCCTCACCCGGATCCGCTACTGATAACAAATGTATATGGATCAGCCAAAGTCTAGTATCCCAAATAATTTCCAGAATCCCCCCTCTCCCATCTTGCCATGGCATTGTTACCTAGACATATGTGACCATGCTGGCACCACAAACCAACCAAAAGCAACATGGTGTGATTTCAAGTTATGCTTATTTGATTATTTATGTATTCACAATTGTATCTAAGCAGGGTTGCCTCTTCAGTAAACAAACTGCTACCCCAAGGGCCCTGTAAAATGAAAGCAACAATGCATGGGTAGAATAGTAACATACTTGATAAGTACATATTGCATACGTCAAAAACATAAGAAACAAATGTTAGGAATACAAATATATCAAGTGTCCGATTATGTACATATGGTACGATTGTAACATCCAATTGATACATTATTTCAAAGTTCAAGTACTAACTGATTAATACTGTTGAAAGGAAAATGAGTTAATAAACATAATGTTTAATAGGGATTAATTGAAGGAGAGAAACAGACTCGATGAAGTTGTACTTTGGTCATGATGGTCACATTTTAGTTTTTAGAAACAATATACTTCTTTTATAAATTTAATGCTTCCTGGGAGAAATTTCAATTATTTAAACATATTTGTGGCTTACACCCAGTAATTCAAAGCATTACATTTATAAAAGTTATTCTCCTATGGCGGACTAATGAATAATGAATATTAATACGTCAGAATGAATCAGGGGAGCTTGGGTATTTGTTCCTAGTTCATCGTGACTTTGCCATGGACCAGTGATGGCCTTGGAGGTAGGGTCGCTGCCCGGCAAGCAGTAGATGCAGGTTCAAGTCCCACTGGTTCCAAGATTTGTTGTGACTTGTTTTTCAATACAGATCGATCAATCGATCTTATTTACTGGGATTAAGCCACAAATATGTTTAAATAATATACTTCGTTCATGATTCATGATTTCAAAACACGGAAGCACCAAACCGAATGAAATTTGTATTTTTTCAGTGTTTTGTCAACGTAAATTTTACAAATTTCAAATAAGATGCCCATGGCAATAGGACGTGCTATAGGTGAGATTGTATTTTCTTTTATTAGGGTTTTGGGATCGTGTTGTTTGAACATGTGCCAATGAAATGAGAATGTGTAGGTAACCTATTTTGAATGAAATGAGAGGAATGTAAACATAGACGGTTAGTTTAATTCAAAGCAATTGACCATAATGACATGCCTAATCATTTCAATGCTATTTCAACTCACTTTTATTAGTTCAAACCTTTTACATATATAATTAAATTTGGTTACGATACGCACAACCAGCCGTGTATTGTTATTATTAATTCATTTTTCAATTAACGGTCACCGTATTTTATTGAAAGTGGAGCTGAAGTTGTGTGATCGTATTAAATCTAAATTCACACATTTTGGGGTCTAAAATTACTTTCATAGCAAATTGAGGTTCTAAAAGGGCGCTAGAAATGTCGTAAATAAGAATAAGAGCAATAACCATGTACTCTGAACGCATTTCCTCTGGAGATTTCTTATATTGTGGAAATTAACTCCTGTGCATTTAAAGATTTGATTTGATATATTTTCTTCTGCATTCCATATAAATACAAATAATCGTCTGTAATCAAACAAACATTAAATGCTAAAAATTACTTTCTGACAATGAGTCTTGAATAAGCACATACTACGAAACAATTATTAGATTTTTTTAAAAGAGAAGATACATTGTCAAATTATCATTTTGATCAAACATTTGTGGAAGAAGGACAGTACATAATATATGCTATGAAACATGAACAAATTTATCAAGTAGAATGGACTAATTATTGAAAAAAACAAAGTAAACTACAAGGATAATGATTTGATAATGATGATAATAAATGGAAATGACGATTGTAATGAAAGAATTATATATACAGAGATGATAAACTTTGACAAGGTTAGATATGTAAAGTTTTCTCTATATATTTTTGGCTTGCCTTATTTGGTCCATCTGTTTACGTTATTTTTTTAATTCTTCTTTCCACAAAAGGAAACTAGGTTTGCTCTTCAAATCTTGTATTTTATAAAGCGTATATATGAGATATAGCAATGACGTATGATCGATGTGTCTGTTTTAGCTTCATTTTTGTTAACAAATGAATTACATTGATATATCATAATTATGTTCACATCATCAACAAATCTAAAAATGAATGTGTCCTGGTTTATCAAATCAACCTATATTCCAAGCTATCACTGGAAAGTACTGGACATACAACTTCACTTCTTAGTTTTACTCACCGTTCTTTTCCATGTACAGCCATTCCATCACGTAAGATTATTTCTGTCACATATTACAAACCCGTTTCGTGTTTTTGATTTGTAGGCCTATATTATGTGGTACAAAACTTGAAAACCTGCCATCTGCCTTTATAAGCAGTAAACGTGGTAGAATTGCAACTTTCCCATTGACATGTTTATGTCACTAAGTTGTCTAAAGATTGTTTTTTCGTGGTTCCATTCTGAAACCATGTTGAATTTTGTAATACCATGTGCACTTCGTATGTATCCTACTTTCCGTGAATAATGAAATGATTTAAACCAATTCCTAAAGATATCTGGATGAATAAGTGCGAACTTACCGTAATAAATATTGGCCTGAATTGTACCTCTTCAAAACTTCCTGGAAACAAACGTGGTTTCGATCGACGATATGTTAGATTCATAAACCATCGACTTTATACACCAAGAGATCGCATCGCAATGCCAGGGTAAAGCTGTAATATGAGAACTTCTGAAATGGTAGCTAGCGAGCCCTACAGTCATATGTGAAATTTCCCTTTGGTTTGAAGTGTTACTATTTACGGCATCCTATGTCATTACGGTCCAATGCAGGCGGAGAAATGACAAATCGGGAATTTTTTTTGTTTGTTTATTAATTTGGGGTTGTTTTTTCCTTAATAAAAAAGGGCAACCTTTAATCACACTGTCAACATGACTTTTGTTCAAGCTAATGGCAATGCATGTAGAATTGATGTTATCTGTGATTTCATCGTGCAAATATTTGGCGTTACAATTACCATTCCGTGCCGGGGAGTAGAGGGAGGTGCATCGGGCATGGGAGAGAGTGGGTAACAAAAATAAATTTAACGATACGAAGTTTTTCGGTGACCGAAGAAGTGGTATGAGTATGGGTTGGTTGTTTATACACGAGATGGGTAGCGAAACAGAAAAATAAATGCATGAAAAGAAATGTAGAAACAGCGCATACAGGGTTTTCAGCCCTTCATGTGTGCGCGCGCGTGTGTGTGTGTGTGTGTGTATGTGTGGGTTTCTCTCTCTCTCTCTCTCTGCCTCTACCTCCTTTCTCTTTATCTATCTTTCTTTATGTAAATATATATATATATATCTTTCTTTCACCGTCTCTCTCTCTCTCTCTCTCTTTCATTCTCATTCTCTCCTACAGCCTACCCGGGACAGGACCCTAGACGAGAAGTTCGGCTGACTGGTCGTCGTTCTCGCCGATAAGGAAAGAGATTTCAAGTGTGAATCTTCGTTATCTTCGCAACCTTTAAACCCATTATACTTAGCGCCGTCGTCGTAAGTTCCTGGATTATTCAGTACATGCTGGGACCAACTTTGCTTTCTGTCAGCTGAGTTGATGAGTGGATGGCCAAATATTGGGACTGACATGCCATGGCGCTACCCTGTAAAAACGACAGATACATTTTGGTGAATTCTTCAATTTTGAAGGTCTTTTGCAGCCAACATCAAATTATGTAGAACTGTGCAGGAATCATGAATATCTCACGTATGTCCTATCTGTGAAATTTAAATTATGCGAGGAAACCGGTTTACTTTCAAGACTTTACTGTCAGACACTATTGTGCCTGACTGATTCCTTTTTTTCCGTTGGTACTAACATACACTGTTGGTCATAATGGTGGAATATTTATTTTTACCCCAGTTTATTGAATGATTTTGACAATGATTTATTCCTAATAGATCTAGATAACAGTATACATTCTCAGATTTTATTGAATGACGATTGGGGAGTGTTTGTTTTGCGTGACTGCTAAAGCATGTGTGTGCTACTATGCTAATCAACTAGGGGACCTACGTCATTAAGTCATAACTGACAGTAATAGGTCATTAAAGGTAGGCGTTACTACTGCAGCTAGAAGGGATTAGACCACACAGCGAGCCATCGAGGTCACTGTGACAGGTGGCTATCTCATTAACTCAGCTCTCATTTAACATAAGAAAAAGAGGATCATGGGGGACCAACAGGCACCGATTTGGGAAGTTTTCTATATAGAGGGAGCAAGTAGCTACAAGTAGGACAGTGTGCCTTTAATGCCTCATAAAAGGGCACTAATAAAGCACATCGACGCGGTTTTGAGCATGGGGGCTCACAGTAACGGAGCCATTGCTTAGCCGATGAATCATGACTGTACGCAGCGGGCGCTAGGGTACGTCGACGCCCCCACACACAAAAATAAACAAAGAAAATACAATAAATTATGAATGATTCATTGCATTTTCCCCCAATCCCCAACAAGAAAAATTCCTCTGTAGGGCCATACATTATGGTTCAAGGCATGCCCACATAGAGGATTTTTTTTTTTTTTCGGGGTCGGGGCAAAATGCAATGAATTATTGAAAATTTATTGCATTTTCTTTGATTTTTGGTTTTTGTGGGGGCGTCGACGTACCCTAGCGCCCGCTGCGTACAGTCATGATTCATTGGCTAAGCAATGGCCTCGTTACTGAGAGCCCCCAGGATAAAAAACCGTATCGATGTACTATATTAGTACCCTTTTATGAGGCATTACCCCCATTACTGTCAGTAATGACTTAAGGACGTAGGTCCCCTAGTTGATTAGCACACACATGCTTTAGCAGTCACACAAAACAAACACTCCCCAATTGTCATTCAATAAAATCTGAGAATGTATACTATTATCTAGATCTATAAGAAATCAATCATTGTCAAAATCATTCAATAAATTGGGGTAAAAATAATTATTCCACCATTATGACCAACAGTGTATATAAAATGAGCTGTAAAGGGTACAAAAGCATTTGTCTACATCAATAACCCCACACTTATAATGGCCAAAATTAAGGTTAGTGAATCTTCGCGATACAAAACGTACGACCATTCGGTACAAGGGTCTGAAAATTAGACTATGTGATTAAACGACCGCGATCGCTAAATTCGATTCGACAACTCAAGGTCGTTTTTTTCCCCAAAAAAGATATATTCAAGCTATTTCGTTTTGAGGGAAGTTCTAAATTGGTATTATCTTTCAAATGTCGTTGTTTTTTTAACCTTTTCACACCTTGTAAAAGAAGAACCACTATTTAACTGGGTTGGTAAGTTTGTTTGATTAAAGATACTGCCGCATTTGATAAGGCGAAATGAGATTGATTTTATCGATTCTGATTCCCTTTTTATTATTAATGTTTGACATTTTACTAGAAGAGAAAATTGAAATGCAGCAATGAAGGCAATGAAGTTCATATAGCATAAACAAGAACTTTACAACAAAACAAAAAATCACACAAACGAAACAAAAGGTAATGGTCTATACCATGATTTCCGTTCACGTTTAATCTTAATGCACATGTATAACAAGGACTATTGACCTGATTGCAATTTTATCTAGAAAATTGTAGGAAAAGCGGTTGTCAGCTCACTAACACATTCAGATTAAAAAAAATATGCTAGTGGAAAGAACCACTATTCAACTGGGCAGGCAATTTTGTTTGATTCAAAATAACTCGGCATTTGATTAAGCGAAAGGAGTAACATTTTGAGTCCTTATTACAATGATCGAAACTCTACCTGAGTATGACACATTACGAAAAGCAAAAATATTGAATGTGATACTTTGAAAATAAATGTATTCAACAAGAAGAAAGAAAAAGTGCTCTCGAATATTTTCGAGCTTTTAAATAAAAACCATCATGAGAGAAATGTAATTAACATCTATTGTTGGATCCATTATGAAGTAAACGTGAAAAAATATACTAGAAATTGGTTTGTATTTTTATAAAGAAATAATATTTTTAAGGCTATTAAGTCTAATTTTTTCCTCGCTCTCTTTGCTCGATCGCAACATTTAAAAACAGTATGATTTCAGGTAGTGATCTAATATCCTTACATTCGGGCAGTAAGCGCTCGATTATATTTATATTTTAAATCTCAAAATTGCACCCTTTTTTTCCTCGCTTCGTCGCTTCATTCGCTCAGAACAGAAACAGGATGATTCTGGACAACGAGATGCCCAAATATTCTTAATTTACTGAGGATGTTGATATAATGCACAACACTTACACCGCAAATTACAAATTCTTCTTATTTGGGGAAGGGATGGTAGGACTATAGCCTTCCCTTCCCTCTAATTCGACGAATTGACATTTTGTATTGCGTTGGTAGAGCTCAAGAAAATTATGGCTTAGCCCATCTCAATTTTTTTGCCGATTACGCCATTGGCTTTATTGATATTTGCTTACAAGAGTAACCCTTGTATTGTCCTTCCACTTGCACACTTTCCATTTTGTTGTTCATTCTGTTGTGGAGATTTGTACATGTATATAGCCTTGTCAATATGCCTTTGTAACGAACATTTAAGGACCATGCGTTTTTATGTTTTTATTTTGAGTGGAATAAACTGAACTGAACCGAACTGAACCGTTAATATAAATGATTGTTATAACTTGTGGGCAATATAGTATTCACTCAACTTTACGGATGTTTATAATTATGTGATTGAATATATAAAACCAATGAATTAAACCAAATCAGATGAGAATGACGAAACAAATAAATTAAATGACAACAGATTATAATCAAATTTATGTAGGACTTAATACTAGTCATATGATATAGAACGATCCTCTTTCTATAAAGTAAATAGTACTGTTGGAGTCATAGACACGATTGGAATCATAATTAGGTCTTGATATAAACAGCAGGGCATGGTTTCACGAAACCGTCCTAAGAACAAGTCCGCCAACATCCCATTGAAATGTGAGGTAATTATACCCCCGTTTCAATAGGTTGTTGGTGAACTTGTACTTGCGACCATCTTGTGGTACGATGCTAAGTAACCCAAATAAACATTCGGAATTATGATAATAATATCAGTAATGTGAGTGGTAATAGAACTGCTCATAATTATTATATACACCTGCACAAACAAAACATGGTTGGATAATTCAAAGTGTTGCCATTAATAATCTGAACATTTCGGATAATATGCATACAAATAACGTCATTAATTATTTCACACGTAAATACTTTATATGGCACATTACAGTAAGCGTATCTTGATAACTCCCGGAGTACATGTAGAATTTGATTCTCATCGTTTGCATATATTTTCAAAAGATTTATTATACCCAATGGTATAAAAGAAAAATAAAGAATCTACTGAAGAAATCTTACATTACCATTAATGAAGTAGATTTACCTTAAAAATAGGCCCACACGTCCATAAACAGTGATTGTATAATTTGCTAAGCTCAATATATAAAATATATATTATACATATATCGTTAACAACTGAATTGTATTCATACTTCTTGTAAATTTCATTATATTTTGTGTTTTTCGTAACTCAAGAATAAAAGGGGGATTGGATGAATTTCTGGCTTGCAAATCGTCGTGGAAATAGTTCAACGTGTGCCTTCTGCCCTTCTCATGTAGATGTCTGATCGGTGCTTCCTCCACACAGCCCTTCCTTAAAGACGTCGATGAGGTCCATCGGAATGAAAACAAGAGCTAGCTTGATCCCTGCTCGCTGAATTTGATCACGTACCTGCAATTGATAGTGATATTCAAGATATTGGTGATGATGATGATCATAAATATAATAATAGTAATGATGATTTGATGATAATAATTATACAAAGAAGAAGAAGAAAATGAAGAAGAAAAAGAAGAAGAGAAAGAAGAAGAAAAAGAAGAAGAGAAAGAGGAAGAAAAATTAGAAGAAGATAAGATGAATATGAAGAAGAAGAAGAAAAAAAAACAAAGAAGAGGAAAAAGATGAAGAAGGAGACTTGCATAAATTCGTTGTGGTTATTTACAATTACAAAGACAGAGAGCGAACAGTATCACTTACTGGACCAAACTCCCATCTCTCTTGACCAAGAGGTTTTTCAGATTTCTACAAATTGGTTACTTTCATTCATCGAAAATCATGGTTTTCTGTACATAAAAATAGTGGACTTAATAAGCCTTATGTGAATGTAAGTGACTAAACTACATTAATCCAATTTGTTGCCACAACCTATACAATATATAACATTATCTTTAATGGGCTGTGAATTGTGAAAGATACTATTGTGTTATTGAATATATTAATAAAATAGTTCAGAACATCAACAACTTACGTCTGCTGGTGAGCTGTCGAAAGAAACTGGTGACTGGTTTATCTCAACTAAGCCCCAATTTACCAGCATTCCACCGTTCACGACACCATGCGTGTGTGGTCGAGAAGGGCTACCACTCTTCGCAACGAGTCCTTCACTATGCATAGCTGTAACCTGAAGGAGAGTTTGATAAAAATGCATCTATTTGTTAAAATATCGAGAGCAATTAGCCAGCTTTATTTTATCCCCACCCCTCAGAAGTTATAACTTTTAAAAATGCATATTTTATCCCACTCGCTCAATGAATACTTGCGTAAAAGAATTGTCGGGTAACTTTTTTCCAACAATACATCGTATATCGTTAATGATCAAAGCCCGCAGTATATATATTTTATTTTACTATTGAATATATTATGGGTAAATAGTTCATATTAGGATGCGAGTATTAACGTTCTTACAAGTACCTCATTGCCTTGACTTTGGTTCCCGAATTCGAGACCCAGAGAATCGACGTCCCCATTGGCTGACAAGATCCCGTGACACAGGATGCCATGCATCACCCTTTTGATATGGAGCTGTACCTGTATTACGAAATTGAATTTTAAGAAGGAAAATATTAGTTTCTGTTAATTGTATTATATATTTCTGTTATATGCCGCGCAAATAATCTCCCTGTGCCACCCTGTATTTATCAAGTACTAAAGGCTTCAATATCAATTAATTATTTCCAGTGCAAGATTAATCAACATCAGAGTGGTTTCTCATGGAACTAATCAAGAAAGGAGATGGATGATTTCGCAAAGTAATCCTTTAGTCAATTGGTACCTTATTGTGCAAAATGGCACCTTTGGCAACAGAGCGACTGTGCAGAGAGGCGAAGAAAGCAAGCGAAGTGTTAATGATTATCAAAAGTCAACATTAAAGGCAGTTTCTATAGCGTTGTCAGCAGTGGCGGATCCAGGGGGCCCGGGGGCCGCCCCCCCCCCCCCTGGGGAAAAAACAACATGTAAAAACACGTTCATTTTACCTTTTTTTGGAAATGCCCCCCCCCCCCCTTGCGCTCAAGGGAGGGGGGTGCGGTTTTTCAAATTTTCGGGAGCCAAAAAAAAAATAGTGCTCACTACCCCCCCCCCCCCCCTCTCACACACACACACACACACACTGGGCCCCCTCCCCTGCCGCCGGCTGGATCCGACCCTGGTTGTCAGTCACCTATTACAATGTGTGAATATGGCAATGACATTTTACGGAATCCGTACGTAATCATTCTGGGATACACAAAAAAGGCTATGGGCATTGCGCGTCCTGGGGTTGATTTTTCGAAAGCCTTCGCGATCGGGTGAAAATTGAATGGTTATATTGATATCATGTTGACATAATCATTTAGTTACTTAAATTACACTTTTTTTATGGGAATATGGTAACACCTGGCGCTCTTTAGTATCAATTTACAAACTATCAAAGACATTTTTTTCCTTCCTAAAATCAAGATCGGCACGAAAACATGGTTTTGACACAATGTTGAATGAAATTGATGATATGAAAGAGCTGTTAGTTTGTTGTATTATAGAGACACAGAACGTCATCGATGAGAAGGTCTGGATATTTAGGAATATAGTCGGACCTTACCTTATTTTCGTCTGTTGTTCTAAAGAGTGTGTAGCAGAAGTCTATAGAGGAAAGCGTTTGTTGATTCACTTTCACTATGACGTCATCGACGTGCAACAAAGAGTGCAATTTGGCACTCGGGAGTGCAGCGATGCTTTTTAGGTTAAAGAAGAAAAAGATAGCACTAAAATGAAAGTCATGAATTTGGAATGTTCGACACATGTCACGGAAGCTTTTCTCCGGCCAATTTTCCGACACTTATCGATTAGTCCATTTCGTAATTACACGGTACAAATCACCCTTAAGTATCCTCAGATCGTTACATTATGGAGAAGTCCCACTTAATGCATTTTAGAATAATCCTTGCCAATATCATTGCGGAAGAGCTTGTTTTCTTCATTAAAATACTTGTGAATAGATGAATGAGGATTAATTTTCATGAGCACGTGTCCAGTCTTCGTTTTACATTAATTTGGTACAAATAACCTTTATTCTTCCCATGAGCATTGTTTGAACGATCTGGGTTATTCCTAACTTCAGCCCTCGGCTAGTCATTGTACATCACCATAACCCTACACCCCGTCATGGCAAACTCAACCCCTAATTACCCTAGAAATTTGACCAAAATGTCACATCTGTTTAAAGCCGTTTTTTTTCTTCTAAATTGCGTGCTTTCATTTAACGTCAAGATAAATATATTTTCACTTGTATCAATATGTATCTATGGAAGCTAAGGTGACTTTCCATTACGACTTTCATTTGATTTTTTTTTTAATTCTGTTTATGAGACGATATTATACAAAAATCATGGAGCTGACAAAAATTGAGATTTAAAACATTCATTTTGTCAATCGTCACTATTAACGTATCTAAATTGTATTAGTGAAAGGTGCTCACCAAATGCAGTCAGCAACACACACCAACTTCAAGGTTTTAGGTGACAGATCTGTTTTGTCTACCTCAATAATGAAACCATCTTTTCGAAACTGCTCACTCCGAAATCTCCTGTTTTCCAGAAATAAACAATAAAAAGTACAGCTAATAAATAATTGTAACCTATTTTTTTATTTTACCATAGCTATAGCCAACAAATTTGCAAACCAGTTAGGATCGCATTTTGGGGACTTTCATTTTGTGAATTGCGATTAAAGGGATTTTTTTAAAGCAATTAGGTTACGGGTAAGTCTCTTACTTGAACCCT
Source organism: Strongylocentrotus droebachiensis (assembly GCA_035222895.1). Lineage (NCBI taxonomy): Eukaryota > Metazoa > Echinodermata > Echinoidea > Camarodonta > Strongylocentrotidae > Strongylocentrotus > Strongylocentrotus droebachiensis. The sequence goes on along the minus strand of JAVYIG010008734.1, from coordinate 27,940 downwards.
TATGTGAATAACAGTGGCATGGCTCAGGGGGAATTGGTTGTGTGCCCCTATGGAGCCTAGCGTGTGGCAAGCCACAGAAGCTCGAGAAAGCGAGAGAGAGAGAGAGAGAGAGAGAGAGTGGGTCTCGTCGGATAATGAGATAATATTAGTATATGACCCCCCCCCCCCCCCTCAGGTATTCTCCCTCACTCTGAAACCTAATATTTCTGACCCTCCCCCATGCCGCCTTTGATTGCCCCCTCAATATCTGGACCCTCAGTACTCAGTACACAACTGAACCTGGCCTACTGTGTTTAAAGGACCAAAAATATCACTTCGAATGGCAATGACATTGTTGTCATAGAAGATTTTCAGATTGTCAGAAAACGGATAAAGAGGAAGAAGAATGAGCAGAGGAATGATGGCATTTCAACTGATTTAAACCGGGAAACTGAGTCAAATTAAGTAATCAATTAAGATTGATGGGGGTAATACTCACTGAATGTATGCATGGAGAGACTCGCAATTCGGAGCTTCACTGTTCATTTTCCCTCGCATTTCTTTCTTGTTGTCATCATTTGATTTATACCCTCCTATCGGCTGAGTGTCCCTCTGGAACTGTGTTTCCAGGCAAACTGTCTTCTCCCGCTGAATAGAGTCCATTTGATCTATGGGAGCTACGGGTGGTTGGGGTGCACGTGTCTTCTTGCTAGATGTTTTCTTCACCAGTCCTTCCTGAACCACAATCGTTGGGTTCTGGTAATCTCGCTTTGGCAGTTCTGGTGCAGCAGTGTCGTCATAGATCACTCCACTCTCGAGACCAAGATTGTTCACGTGGGACACAGAGGACTGATCATCGTTATGCTGCAGGGGCATGTAGAAGTTATCATCAGGCATGTCAGAGGGAGAGGGTGGGGGAAAGTATTCTTCCTCATCATTTCTTTCAATCGGTTCATACGCGGGTTCATTAACGTAGTGATTGTCTTCAGCCTGATTGGACCCGGAGTGTCTGTAATGGGATTTCTTGGAATACAGCTTACCCTGGACGGAATCCTGGACGCGCAAATTCGGCTGACTGGCACTCGTCCTCGCAGATACGGAAAGAGATTTCAAGGGTGCAACTTCGTGATCTTCGAAACCTTCAAACTCATTATACTTAGCGCCGTTGGCGTAAATTCCACGATTATTCAGTTCGCGCTGGGACGAACTTCGCAGTCTGTCATCTGAGTTGAGTGAGTGGATGGCCGACTGTTGCGACTGAAGTGCCATGACGCTAGCCTGCAGAAACGGCAGATAAATTTAGTGAACTCTTTATTTTGAATGTCTGAAGAAGCTGTAGTAAAAGCAATTGTCAGCTTACCATAACAGATATTTTTTCTCATTTTGAAAAAGAACCACTTTCCAACTGGGCAGGCGAGTTTGTTCGATTCAAAATAATTTCGCATTTTATAAGGCAAAATGAGATCGATTCCTGGTTTCTCATCCCCTTGTTATTATCAATGTTTGAAATAAAAGAAGAAGAAACTGTCGCAATGTAGGCAATGAAGTAAAAAGAACATTCGCAATGAAAGAAAGGTAATAGGCTTTAATACGATATCCGCTTGATAACTTACATGATTGTATTAAAATGACTATTGATATGATTGAAATTTAATCTACAAAATTGTTTATTATGATTTAAAAAGAAAAGCCGAAAAGTTCGATTAATCACAATTTCTTGGGATCTTGGCCTTTGATGTTCCAAAGCTTTTGCACTCGAAGGGATGGATAATAGAGAGGCTCGATTCGTCATCTGGAATTGCCCAGGGGGAGCTGTGTTGACTCTCCTCCAGTCGGCTCCTGGGCGAGGAGCGGTGTCTGCCGTGTTGTGGACACTCTGCGGTAGTCGTTGATCACGGTCTCGGAGAACGTCGAAGGAATCAGACGAATCTGTACTGGTCGTCGAAACCGTCGACGGATAGTAGATTGGTTCATTTATGGCACTGCGTATGGCGTCTACCCACTTGTTACGTTGACGTCTGAATAAAGATTTTGCATGAGGTGAACAAGCCGGATATGTAAGTAAGATATCCAAATGTGAATTCCTCGTTACAATGATCGAAACTTGACTTAAGTATGACACATTAATTACGAAAACCAAAGTATAAAATGATTATTATATTATATGCTTTGTTTAACATGAAGTTGAAAGGGGTAACCCGCAAAACAATTTGTTTGGGGCTTAGTAGTAATCGTCAATAAAGTTCATAATATTTTGAAATTAAATATATTCAACAAGAAGAAAGAAAAGGGGCTTTCGAATATTTTTGAACTTATGAGTAAAAAACATCTTGAGCCTAGACCATGAGTATTCCACCCAGTCTGTTCTTTCTTTCCCTATTACAATGCCGACGATTGGACTCCCTCAGTTTTATCACCTATACATTTGCATTCATTTTCTCTATTTTCGAGAAATAGAACATCTGAAAACCTCACTTGTTTTCAGCCTTCAGAAAAGTAATTTTTTCGCCGCACTGGATACAGAGGAACGATTCTTTACTATTCGGTGATACGACCACTTTCTCTGGAAGATTCATTTCAATGGAGCATCCTTTCACCAAGAGTTTCTTGGTTGCCTTAGCTCCTCCAAGCTGCCTAGTGTATCCCAAAAGGTATGTTTGGCCAGCATATGACACAAGTCGCCAGTACAAGGGGTTAAGATGGTATTCACTGGACTGCAAAGAGTAAAGAAATACATATTTAGATATCTACTTCAGTAGTGATAGTGGTAGTTATTTTACCTGACAGTTAAGAAAGCAATAAATGCTAGTTAGTAAGCAACCAGAAGACCGACGGCGTAAGGTCCTCTCCGAGGGACCTGGTAATGAGGATTAATGCCTTACCAAAGGGCACTACGCATCGACTTGGTTTCGAACCCTAGTCACCGGATAACGAGACCACTGCTCTACCGACTGAGCTATTGCGCCTCCTCGAAATATATATATAGTTGAATTTTACAATGTTCATATTGTCTCTGATGGGGATGCTCAAGGCGCCTTTTAAAAGCTATCACTTAAGTGTAGTATGATTATTGACAGACCTCGATAAGCAATGGTGGGAGCATTGTGTCACAGAACCGTGAGAATGCTTTTGGAACTTTTGCAACAGAGCAGCGTTTTAAAACCAGGACATCTCTAGGGGTGTCGCGGGAGAAATTAATTGAACATCTATTGATGGATCCATTATTAAATAAAACTTAATCTTGTGAAAACAAAATACTAGGAATTGCGTAGTACATTCATGAAGATATTACATTTTAAAGAGAATTAAATCTCATTTTGTCCTCGCTCGCTTTTCCCGATAACATTTAGAGACAGAATGATTTTAGGAAGTAATCGAATAACCGTACGTTCGGGCAGCAAGATCCCCTATTATTTCATACATTGATTCAGAACATTTAGAAACAGAACGATTCTGGACAACGAAATGGCCGAATATTCTTATATTCTTGCATCAAGGTGACTGAATATATAAGTTTGGTATTCATGTATTTGGCAGTAAGGGGCCTGCATACAAAATGTCATATATTATCTAATGTTTTTTTGGTGTAAACTAAACACATTAGATAATATATGACATTTTTAACCTTACTAAAAAGCCATTGTTGTTTGCTCGCTTGACTTCACTCGCTCGCAATGTGTTGAGACGAAATGTTTCCGTACGTGTGTACATGGCACAGGACGTGTACCAAAGTGATGAAAAATGAATTTGGCGTAATGAATTTGGGAGGGTGACGCGAAACTTTTTACTTCTCAAAAGGGTGCCTTGAATATAAAAAGGTTAAAAACCGTTGCAGCAGAGTACCGAAGTGCTAACGTCATATTCGCTCGTCGTCCAGGTTACTGGTTCCAAACTAAAGAGCCTGCCTAATATAAGGTTCACCACGAACCCATTCAAGCATTGGGCTCGAGCAGGGCAAATTAAAAATCACCTCGCCGTTGTTTAGCAAAAATATGTTTGGAACCAGCAACCTTGACAACTTAACTGCCCAGTATGACGTCACACTTCGGTACTCAATACATCTCAGACTTACCCTTAACATCTTAATGCCTTTCTTTTCAAGGATTGAGAGGATACCCATCTTCACATTAGTACCTTCTGTCGCCAGTATTGACGTGGGTATATCTCTCATCTGCGCCATAGCGTCAGAACTTGACGCAGAGTCTGCAAGGGAAGCAGTATGTACTTATGTTCGGCACGATTCGGGGGTTACGTAGAGTTAAGCCCGCCACACACGATGTTTGTTTTTTTATTACGTCATTAACTGCACAAAACAAGATAATGGATGCATTTACTCCATACATCAGTAATTTGACGCAATGTCCACATTGCTCTTATATTGCATTAACTATTAGTAAACGATATCACCCTTAAATGGCGAGTTAAAAACTGCACAAGTCATTGACGTAGTCCTAGGTCAGCAAATGACGCATCGTTAGTGATGGTCTCTATCTTTGCTCATGTGACAATCTTCTCAGTAATCAAATCATAGAACCGTTACGAAATAAATATTTCATTATCGATGTATAAAATGTAGAAATGTCTTTTTTTATGTATGGTAAAAGCGACACTTTTTAATCATAGTTCCAATACGACAGGAATATACTTATGCCCAGCGCATACTACACGATCCTCCTGCAATAACGGCAATTACATTATATATGGAAATCGACACTATCATCATCTTCCCGATTTAGTTTCTGAAGGATGATAAGAATACTAAGAACTGGAATCGCAGTGAATTTTAGCCTTCTAATCAGAATTAAAGCGGAATCAGCTGCAAATCGTAGATAATCGTATAAAAGGTCTGGTGTTAATTCACTATTCTCAGCCGATGTAGAATTTCTTTCTCCAAAGAAGCCTGAAATCCCTTGAAATTTAGATTTTTACTAAGTATATAACTATTCAGCTCCTCGATCTTAGACTATTCATTTACAGTTGAGAACTACCCTCCGAATAAACAGGAGTGGAGTAGAAAAGCATTTGAGGAGTCGTTTGAAGTTACATCGTTTTGGAGTCGCAAACCGAGTTTTAAAAAATGGCATCCACTCTCAAAAGAGTAATACTCAATACTTATACTACTCCTTTGAAGTGTATTCCACTTTAATTTGGAGTTGATACAAGTTCGAAACTGTGTGATTCTAATCATGACTTCTATGGTAGTAGTAGTAGTGATTATCACTCATGTGCAGTAAGAGTGTAAATGCATAATACGGTAAGTTTTATTAATACACAGGAAAATGGTTTGTTGATTATTTGCTTCAAATCTCTCTCAATTCTTTGCTTGATCTTTTCATATACCTCCCCACTCATTATTCCTCGGGCTCACACAATCATTCTCTTTTTAAAATATGCTTATTACTAAGAAAAATTGCCATTTGAATCGGTTTCTGATATGAAAGCAATTAAGCATCTCCTCATTAGTGAAAACGGAAGGTTCGTATTTCCTGTCAGAAAGAACCAAAAGAATCAGTTTCGATGCGTTTTTCTTCTTTTTTTTCTTTCTTTTTTGTATGTGCAAGTTGATGGTAAGGTTGTTGATGTGTGTGCGTATGTGTATGTGAGTGTGTATGTGTATGTGTGTGAGGATGTGAAAGTATATGCGTATAGGAATATTTATACCGCTGATGCATCAGTATGAACCGTAATTTGTACTAGAAGATTTTTTTTCTCCAAAATTATCATTCCGTATCCATACATCCGGGTTGCTTTGTGACTCAATGCCGTAATTACTCCACAATTGACCCCGATGCTAGGTTTGAAAACCTTTAAGTTCAGTTAGCAAACAAAATATATCAATTGATTGATCGATTTAAAACTTGGGTTTGAAAAAAAGAAAAAAAAGTACATGTATTAATTAATCAATATATTACTTTTGCAAATCAACAATTTAAAAATACACATAAAAAATTCATTTTTAAAGGAAAGAGACCATTCTAAGCGGTAACTGTAACATCGAAGATTATTTGACAAGTTTTAATCTAAGTGGGAATCATTTCAAATTAATGGTTTAGATTACTCTTTTTAGATTGGATACCACTAATTTTAGCGTGGATTTCAACTCGAAAACGAAGTGCTCTCCAATAAATCCATGCTGTTCTACCTGAGGGTCCTGAAATGATTTTACCCAAGCAATTGTCAGGTGCTCATGGCCTTTAAGACCCTGGAGAAACTTCTAAATGTGTGGATTTTCACTCCTGTTTATTTAAAGATTAACAGTAGCTTTTGGCCTGTCTTTTTAAAGTCATTATTTTTTCTTTTAAGTTAAAAGATGAAAAACAGAAATGACGTATGATCGATATGTCTGTTCTAGCTTCCATTTTTTTTTAATAAATGAAGTAGAGTAGGTGCAGGGAATTGGAGACCGCAGGGAATTGGAGACCACCAAGCTTGAACCCATCCCTGTCTGTACATGTTGGCTCCAATATTGCTATAGCCAGGCACGTAGCCACGGGGGGGGGGGGCACGGGGGAGCACGTGCCCCCCCTAAAATGTCCAAGACCGGTTGAACTTTTTTTGACCCCTTTTTTTTTACCTCGATCGATTACATGTAGGTGCCCCCCCCCCCCCCCCCCCCAAACATCGAACTCTGGCTACGTGCCTGGCTATAGCGCCATTTGTGGCCTTTAACAACACTACTGCATGTATCCAATTCATTTCGAAGACTACAATGTGCTCTTTCTCCGAGAAAACTGGCAAAATTGACCAAGGTAACCAATTTTTATCGTAAAATTTTGCTCTGATATAAAAACATAGAAAGTACGGGTCATACAACTCCACTTCTTTGTTTTACTTACCGTTCTTGTCTATGTACAGCTATCCCATCACGTGAGATTACTCCTGTCACATTACAAACCTGTTTCATGATGTTCATGATTGTATAGGCCTATATTATGTGGTAAAACTCACGCAAACCTGCCATCTGCCTTCATAAGCAATAGGCCTGGTAAATAACTATCTGTTTATCATGCTTATGGCACTAATATGTCTAAAGATTGTTTGTGGTTCTATTCTCAAACTATGTTTAATTTATTCATATTATGTGTACTTCGTATAGGTATCCTACTTTTATTGAATAAAAAAATGTAAAAAATAACTTCCTACATAAAATGAATAAGTGCGAACTTACCGTAGTGAATATTGGTCTGAATTGTACCTCTTCAAAACTTTTTGTAAATAAGCCTGGTTTCGATTGACGAGGTGTTAAATTCAACAAACTGGTTCTTAAACCATCAACTTTATGCAACAAGAGATCGCGCAATGCGAGGGCAAAGCCGTTCTGAGACGTTCTGAAATGGCAGCTAGCAAAACCATACACTCATACGTGAAATTTCTATTTTGGATTGAGATGTTACTAATTAGATGACGGCGTCCCATGTCTGTTTCTGTTTCTGTTTCGGCTGCATCGGTATACTCAGGGTTAACTGTACTTCACCAACGTTTTGATTAGTATGGTCGTGATGTGCTATGGCAGGAGAGGTGTTTCACATTTGAAGTTTCTGCTTGAAGACTGCACTGGAGGTAGACATAACTGTTTCCTCCTTGAGTAGGTTCCATGTCCTGTGGAAGAATAGGGACTTTTCGATTTGCGTGGACGTGAACGTGTGACTTCCTCTTAAGGCACTGGCAGTCACGTGTGACGTCCTTTTAAGGCACTGGCAGTGCCTTAAAAGGATGTCACACGTTGCAGTCCACGTTCGCGTCGTGTAAATCGAAAAGTCCCTAATGAGTACTTGTGCACGCCTTTCTTAATCAGTACCCTCTGGATTATTTTGCTGTTCCCTCTAGTTGTTCTCCCCCTCTGTTGTTGGTTTGAATGTATGTGTCAGCCTTGATTCCCACTTCTCCGTTCATGATCTTGTACAAGAGTTGAAGTCTAGTCACTGCGGTCTAATGCAGGCATACAAATACCAATATCGGAATTGTTTTTTGTTTTGTTTGGAGTCTCTTTTCTTAATAGATTACGCGATCCGTGATCAGCCTTCAGGCATGACTCTTATCCGGCCTAGCTAAGGGCAATACATGAAGAGTTCATGTGATCTCATTGTTTTGCAAATATCTGGCGTAACCATTACATCCGTGATAGGGAGTAGGGGTGCATTGGGTATGGGAGAGAGGAGAAGGAAAAATAAGATAACATTTGGAAGTTTTTGGGTGACCGAAGAAGTGTTATCTATAGGTTGGGTGTTTATACACGAGATGGGTAGCGAAACGGAAAAATAAATGCATGAACAGACATGTAGAAACAGCGCATACAGGCTTTTCAGCCCTTCAGGTGTGTGTGTGTGTGCGCGTGTGTGTGTGTGCGTGAGTGCGCGTGTGTGTGTGTGTGTGTGTGTGTATGTGTGGTTCTCTCTCTCTCTCTCTGCCTCTCCCTCTCGCATTCTCATTCTCTCCTACAGCCTACCCGAGACAGAAACCTAGACGAGAAAATTCGGCTGACTGGTAGTCGTGCTCGCCGATAAGGAAAGAGATTTCAAGGGTGAATCTTCGTTATCTTCGAAAATTTCAAACCCATTGTACTTGCGCGGTCGTCGTAAACTCCTGGATTATTCAGAACGTGCTTGGACCAAATTTGTGGATGGTCGAATGTTGGGACTGACGTGCCATGGCGCTAGCCTGTAGAAACGACAGATACATTTTGGTGAATTCTTCAATTTTGAAGGTCTTAAAGTAGTGTATCCCTTTTGCAGCCAACATCAAATTTTGTAGAACTTTGCAGGAATCATGAATATCTCACGTATGTCCTATCTGTGAAATTTAAACAGCAGTGTCCTAGTGTTCAAATTATGCGAGGAAACCGGTTTACTTTCAAGATTTCGCTGTCAAACACTATTGGGTTCTTTTATCGTGGTAATAACATATATAAAATGAGCTGTAAAGGGTAAATAAGCATTTGTCTACATCAACAACTCAACACTTATAATGGCCAAAATTAAGGTTATTGAATCCTCGCGATACAAAACGTACGACCATCGGTATAAGGATTTGATTAAACGACCGCGATCGCTAAATTCGATTCGACAAACTAACGGTCGTTTTTCCCCACAAAAAGACATTTTCAAGCTTTTTCGTTTTGAGGTTTTATTATCTTTCAAATGTCGTTGTTTTTTAAGCTTTTCATTTTGTTTGGCCTGCAAATGGGACATACTACCTTTAATAAGCTGTAAGTAAAGCGGTTGTCGGTAACCAAAACGGGGAAAAAACTTCTGCTTGTGAAAAAAGAACCACTATTCAACTGGGTTGCCAAGTTTGTTAGATTAGTGATAATGCCGCATTTGAAATGAGATTGATTTCTCGATTCTGGTTCCCCTTTTATTCTTAATGTTTGACATTTTACTAGAAGAAAAAAATAAAATGCAGCAATGTAGGCAATGAGGTTCATATAACATAAACAACAACTTTACAACAAAACAAAAATCACACAAACGAAACAAAAGGTAATGGTCTACACTACGATGTCCGCTTACTTTTAAATCTTAATGCACATGTATAACAAAGACTATTGACCTGATTGACATTTTATCTAGAAAATTGTAAGAAAAGCGGTTGTCAGCTCACCAACACAGGTAAACAATTCTGCTTGTGAAAAGGAACCTCTTTTCAACTGGGCAGGCAAGTTTGTTTGATTCAAAATAATTCGGCATTTAATTAGGCGAAAGGAGATATAGCTATATTTTGATTCATTATTACAATGATCGAAACTCTACCTGAGTATGACACATTACGAAAAGTAAATAATATTGAATGTGATACTTTAAAAATAAATGTATTCAACAAAAAGAAAGACAAAGTACTCTCGAATATTTTCGAGCTTCTAAATAAAAACCATCATGAGAGAAATGTGTTTAATCTATTGTTGGATCCATTATGAAGTAAACATAAAAACAATATACTAGAAATTGGTTTGTACTTTTATGAAGAAATAATATATTGAAGAATATTAAGTCTAATTTTTTTCTCGCTTTCTTTGCTCGATCGCAACATTTAAAAACAGTTTGATTTCAGGTAGTGATCTAATATCCTTACATTCGGGCAGTAAGCGCTCGATTATATCTTAGATTTTAAATCTCAAAATTGCACCCTTTTTTCCTCGCTTCGTCGCTTCATTCGCACAGAACAGAAACAGGATGATTCTGGACAAAGAGATGCCCGAATATTCCTAAATTCGTGCATCCAGATTACTGAATATATGACTTTGGTATTCATATATTGACGAGCTATGTGCCCGCATACATAATATATTATCTTATCTAGTGTGTTTTGTTTACAAAGATAACATTTTAACCATGCTAAAATGTCATTGTTGTTTTGTCCATACGAGTGTACAGGGCACATTACGTGTACGAGAATGATGACGAATTAATTTTGTTTAGGAATTTGGGAGGGTGACGCGAAACTTGTCAAAAGGGTGCCGTGACGAAATAAAGGTTGAAAAACGCTATATTACAGTTAATTTAGTTGAATAGGGCAATAGGGTATTTACTATATACGAAATTCGTGGATAAATTATTTAAGTGGGATGCCTCTTTCATATCGGAGAGTCCCAAAAATGTTTGAACGCTACCGTCCCTATAAGAGATGAGAGAATAGAGGTTAATAGTTTGCTCGCACTTGTGATAAAAAGTGCTCTGAAATTCAAATTCCAAACTACAAAACGTGTAATTTTCTAGCGTAGTCGCTAAGCGACCTTGCAATGTAAGATACATAATTTACCGAGGATGTTGTTGTAATGCAAAAATGTTACACCGCATATTACAAAGTTTTGTAATTAGGGAAAATTATGGCTTAGACCATCTCAATTTTTGGTCGCTCATTACGCCATTGGCTTTATTGATCTTTACTTACAAGAGTAGCCTTTTTTATAGCCCTTCCACTTGCACACTTTTCATTTTGTTGTACATTCTGTTGTTGAGATTTGTACATGTATATAGCCTTGTCAATATGCCTTTGTAACGAACATTTGAGGATCATGTATTTTTATGTTTTTCTTTTGAATGGAATAAACTGAACTGAACCCAACTTAACCGTTAAAGTTGATACTCTAAGACAATCCCAAATACTGAGATAATTACATAAATAGAAAGCTTTTAACCCCCATAATAACACCAAATGGTGTCCACCCGACAAAACAAGTTTAGAATAATGAATTTATTCGAGTAAACTCTACCAAAATATCTAAGTCTGAAACCCGGAAGTGCACGTAGAGTCGGGCCTCTATCCGTGACGTCACGAACGGGACTCATGGGCTCAGTATAAATGGCAGTGATATCCCTACGTAAATGCTATCCTGTCAGAGCTTAGATTTGTTGTTGTTAAGGAGTAAATTCGATGGATTTTCTGTTTTCATTTGAATGAAGAATAACGAAGCAACATTTTCCAGTCGCTGATTTCTTTTTATATCCTCATATTCACCTATTTGGTAGAGATTTAAGACGAGTTTACTGCTTAGCCGGAATTAAAGTTAAATCGTGCACGTATGAATAGGCGGATGCATTATATTGTCATCAGATAAGGTACAGGAGCAGTTTTGTAAAACGAATAGGTCTAGAACTATGATAGTACTTATCATATATGTGTGTGACTGCCTCAAAAAAGGATACAGTACCAGTTAAACATTTTATGTTGTAAAATATCAAACTTGAACGAGATCATGCAAGCGCGCTTCCTCTATAATATTTTGGCGAATGATGCGGCTCTTGCATGAACGTTCGTGAAGCGAGCGGAATCGGGAGGTAATAGACCAAGCCGCTGCTCTAGGCGCTGCTTGCTTGTGATGGAACGTACGTGCGCTAGTTATGTTTATCGGCAATTGCAAGAGAATGAAAGCGACGTTGCCAGCTAAGAAAAACAACTAACAAAGAATTGCTCCTGACTACCGGTGTCAGAATTGGTAGATGAAGGATCTTCAGGGCCAAGGAAGGCGAAAGACATGGGAAAAAGGAAGAAGAAACCATCGGGAGATCGCTGTAGTGTATGGTAATGAACTGTGCATGGGTAGACAGCTACTGTTCACTCCGTGCCTGGGCCGATTTCAACACCAAAACAAAAATTACATGGTGAAAATATCGACTAATAGCACATCGTTGGCATGTATATGTCATAATTTTTAAAAGGGGAATTGATATTAATACTATGAAGTACTAGGGGAAGGTAGAGAATTGTACATATAATTATGATTTATTAGACTTTTCAGCCTTTGAAACAAAAATATGCAGAAAATCGTATCACTCTGCACATGTTTGCTATGGAACAATATACTCTTTCCCGGACGTGAGGTCATAAATAGTAGACCAGCGCCGTGACTGATTTTCTATGCAAAGAGAGGCGGATATTTTCGACATTTCAATTGAGGATTTCGAGTAGACAGAATTTTTTTGTGATATACTAAGTAATTGAAAAACTTAAAAATAACATATACTTGCCGTAGGTAACAAATTAAGGGACATTTATTTGCTTAGAGTATCAACATTTTACTAGAACAGAAAATTAAAATGCTGCAACGTAGGCAATGAAGTTCATATAACATAAACAACAACTTTACAACAAAACAAAAATCACACAAACGAAACAAAAGGTAATGGTCTACACTACGATGTCCGCTCATTACGCCATTGGCTTTATTGATCTTTACTTACAAGAGTAGCCTTTTTTTTATAGCCCTTTCACTTGCACACATTTCATTTTGTTGTACATTCTGTTGTTGAGATTTGAACATGTATATAGCCTTGTCAATATGCCTTTGTAACGAACATTTGAGGATCATGTATTTTTATGTTTTTCTTTTGAGTGGAATAAACTGAACTAAACCCAGCTGAACCGTTAATATAAATGATTGTTATAACTTGTGGGCAATATAGTATTCACTCAACTCTGCGGATGTTTATAATCATGTAATTGAATATGATACCAATGAATTAATTAAACCAAATCAGATTAGAATGACGATACAAATAAATTAAATGACAACAGATTATAATCAAATTTATGTAGGACTTATTACTAGTCAATATGTTATGATAGGGAACGATCCTCTTTCTATAAAGTAAATAGTACTGTTGGAATCATAGACACGGTATGAATCATAACTAGCTCTTGATATAAACAGCAGGGCATGGTTTCACGAAACCGTCCTAGGAACAAGTCTGCATATGTCCCATTGAAGCGTGTGTTAATTATACACCCATTTCAATGGGTTGTTGGTGAACTTGTACTTGCGACCATCTTGTGGTACGATGCTAAGTAACCCAAATAAACATTCGGAATTATGATAATAATATCAGTAATGTGAGTAGTAATAGAACTGTTCATAACCTGCACAAACAAAACACGGTGGAATAATTCAAAGTGTTGCTATTAATAATCTAAACATTTCGGATAATATGCGTACAAATGACCTTATTAATAATTTCACACGTAAATACTTTATATGGCACATTACAGTAACTCTATCTTGATAACTCTCGAAGAAAATATAGAATTTGATTCTCATCGATTGCATATATTTTCAAAAGATTTACCCAATGGTAAAAAAAGAAAAAGAAAGAATGTACTGAAGAAATTTTACATTACCATTAATGAAGTAGATTTACCGTAATAATATACCCACGCGTCCATAAACAGTGATTGTATAATTTGCTAAGCTCATTATATAAAATATATATACATATATCGTTAACAACTGAATTGTATTTATACTTCTTGTAAATTTCATTATATTTGTGATTTTCGTAACTCAAGAATAAAGGGGGGATTGGATGAATTTCTGGCTTGCAAATCGTCGTGAATATAGCTCAACATGTGCCTTCTCATGTAGATGTCTGGTGAGTGCTTTCTCCACACGGTCTTTCCTTAAAGACGTTGATGAGGTCCATTGGAATGAAAACAAGAGCTAGCTCGATCCCTGCGCGCTGAATTTGATTCCGTACCTACAATTAAATAGAAACATTCATGATAGTGATATTCAAGATATTGGTAATGATGATAATTATAAAGATAATAATAGTAATGATGATGATGATGACGATAATAACTATACAAAGAAGGAGAAGAAAATGAGAATAAAAAGTAAGAATATATATATATATCTATAAAGAAGAAGAAGAAGAAAATGAAGAAGAAGAAGAAGAAAAAGTAGAAGAAGATAAGATAAATATAAAGAAGAAGAAGAAAAATAACGAAGAAGAGGAAGAAGCTGAAGAAGGAGACTTGCATAAATCCGTTGGGGTTATTTGCATTTATAAGTCAGAGAGCGAACAGTATCACTTACTGTACCAAACCAACTCCCATCTCCCTTGGCCTAGAGTTCTTTTCAGATTTCCACCATTATTCACTTTCATTCATGGAAAATCATGGTTTGCTGTACATCAAAATAGTGGACTAAATATATATGAATGTAAGTGAACAGCATGAGACTAAACTACATTAATCCAATTTTTTGCCACAACCTATACCATATATAACATTCAATCTTTAATGGGCTGTGAATAGTGAAAGATACTGTTGTGTTATCAAATATATTATTAAAATACTTCAGAACATTAACAACGTACGTCTGCTGGTGAGCTGTCGAAAGAAACTGGTGACTGGTTTATCTCAACTAAGCCCCAATTTACCAGCATTCCACCGTTCACGACACCATGCGTCTGTGGCCGAGAAGGGCTACCACTCTTTGCAACGAGTCCTTCACTATGCATAGCTGTAACCTGAAGGAGAGTTTGATAAAAATGCATCTATTTGTTAAAATATCGAGAGCAATTAGCCAGCTTTATTTTATCCCCGCCCCTCAGAAGTTATAACTTTTCAAAATGCATATTTTATCCCACTCGCTCAATGAATACTTGCGTAAAAGAATTGTCGGGTAACTTTTTTTCCAACAGTACATCGTATATTGTTTGATGATCAAAGCCCGCAGTATATATATTTATTTTACTATTGAATTGATTATGGGTGAATAGTTCATATTAGGATGCGAGTTACGTTCTTACGGCATTAAAATGATTCGAATGAAGAGACAAGTACCTCATTGCCTTGACTTTGGTTCCCGAATTCGAGACCCAGAGAATCGACGTCCCCATTGGCTGACAAGATCACGTGACACAGGATGCCATGCATCACCCTTTTGATATGGAGCTGTACCTGTATTACGAAATTGAATTTTAAGAAGGAAAATATTAGTTTCTTGTAATTGTATTACATATTTCTGTTATATGCTGCTCAAATAATCTCCTTGTGCCACCCTGTATTTATCAAGTACTCAAGGCTTCAATATTAATTAATTATTTCCAGTGCAAGATTAATCTATATCTGTGTGGTTTCTCATGGAACTTATGGAACTTTAGTCAGTTGGTACCTTATTGTGCAAAATGGCACCTTTGACAACGGAGCGACTGTGCAGAGCGGCGAAGAATACAAGCAAAGTGTAAATGATTATCAAAAGTCAACATTAAATGCAGTTTCTATAGCGTTTTCAGCAGTGGCGGATCCAGGGGGCCCGGGGCCCCCCCCCCCCCCCTCCCTTGGGGAAAAACAACATGTAAAAACACGTTAATTTTACCTTTTTTTGGAAATGCCCACCCCCCCCCCTGGCGCTCAAGGGGGGGGGGTGCGGTTTTTCAAATTTTCGGGAGCCAAAACAAAAAATAGTGCTCACCCCCCCCCCCCTCCCCCCCCCCCCCCCCACACACACACACATGCACTTGGCCCCCTCCCCTGCCGCCGGCTGGTTCCTCCCTGCTTGTCAGTCACCTATTACAATGTGCGAATATGGCAATGACATTTTACGGAATCCGTACATAATTATTCTGGGATACACAGTAAAGGCTATTGGCATTGCGCGTCCCGGGGTTGATTTTTCGAAAGTCTTCGCGATCGGGTGAAAATTGAATGGTTATATTAATTTCATGTTGACATAATCATTTAGTTACTTAAATTACACTTTTTTATGGGAATATAGTGACACCTGGCGCTCTTTAGTATCAAATTACAAACTATCAAAGACATTCTTTTTTCCTTCCTAAAATCAAGATCGGCACGAAAACATGGTTTTGACACAATGTTGAATGAAATTGGTGATATGAAAGAGCTGTTTGTTTGTTGTATTATAGAGACACAGAACGTCATCGATGAAAAGGTCGGGATTTTTAGGAATATAGTCGGACCTTACCTTATTTTCGTCTGTTGTTCTAAAGAGTTTGTAGCAGAAGTCTATAGAGGGAAGCGTTTGTCGATTCACTTTCACTATGACGTCATCGACGTGCAACAGGGAGTGCAGTTTGGCATCCGGGAGTGCAGCGATGCTTTTTAGGTTAAAGAAGAAAAAAATAACACCAAAATAAAGTTAATGAATTTGGAATGTTCGACACATGTCACGTTATAACATGGTATAAATCACCTTTAATTTTCTCAGATCGTTTTATTATGGAGAAGTCCCATTTAATGCATTTTAGAATAATCCACGCAAAAATCATTGCGGAGGTGCTTGTTTATTAAAATACTACTTGTGAATATATATATTAGGATTAATTTTCATGAGCATGTTTCCAGTCTTCGTTTTACAATAATTTGGTACAAATAAGCTTTATTCTTCCCATGAGTATGCGCATTAAATGAACGATCTGGGTTATTCCTAACTTTAGCCCTCGGCTAGTCATTGTACATCACCATAACCCTAAACCCCGTCATAGCAAACTCATCCCCTAATTACCCTAGATATTTGACCAAAATGTCACATCTGTTTAAAGCCGTTAGTTTTTTTCTTCTAAATTGCGTGCTTTGATAAATATATTTTCACTAGTATCAATATGTATCTTGGGAGCTAAGGTGACTTTCCATTACGACTTTCATTCGAATTTTTAAAATTCTGTTTATGAGACGATATTATACAAAACTCATCGAGACTGTCAAAAATTTAGATTTAAAACATTCATTGTGTCAATTATATTAACGTATAAAAATTGTATTAGTGAAAGTTGCTCACCAAATGCAGTCAGCAACACACACCAACTTCATGGTTTTAGGTGACAGATCAGTTTTGTCTACTTCGACAGTGAAACCATCTTTTCGAAACAGCTCTCTCCGAAATCTCCTGTTTTTTTTAGAAATAAACAATAAAAAGTACAGCTTATAAATAATTGTAACCTATTTTATCATTTTACTATATCTATAGCCAACAAATTACACGCAGCTTGATTTGCCAACCAGTTAGAATCGCATTTCGTGGACTTTCATTTTGTGAATTGCGGTTAAAGGGATTTTTTTTTAAGCAATTAGCTTACGGGTAAGTTTCCTATTTGAACCCTTATGTGAATAACAGTGGCGTGGCTCAGGGGGAATTGGTTGTTTGCCCCTATCAAATTGGTAAGGAGCTCGAGAAAGCGAGGGAGAGTGTAGGTCTCGACGGGCAATGACCCCCCCCCCCCTCAGGTATCCTCCCTCACTCTGATACCTAATATGTCCGACCCTCCCCCATGCCGCCATTGATTGCCCCTCTCAATACCTGGAGCCCCAGTACTCCACTGGCTGACTCCGTTACACAACTGAACCTGGCCTACTGTGTTTAAAGGACCTAAATGAACCACTTCGAATGGCAATGACATTGTTGTCATATAGATTTTCAGATTGTCAGAAAACGGATAAAGAGGAAGAAGAATGAGCAGAGGAATGGTGGCATTTCAACTGATTTAAACCAGGAAACTGAATTAATTAAATCAAATTAAGTAATCAATTAAGATTAATGGAGGGAATACTCACTGAATGTATGCATTGAGAGACTCGCAATTCGGAGCTTCACTGTTCATTTTCCCTCGCATTTCTTTCGTGTTGTCATCTTTTAATGTATACCCTCCTATCGGCTGATTGTCCCTCTGGAACTGTGTTTCCAGGCAAATTGTCTTCTCCCGCTGAATAGAGTCCATTTGATCTATGGGAGCTACGGGTGGTTGGGGTGCACGTGTCTTCTTGCTAGATGTTTTCTTCACCAGTCCTTCCTGAACCACAATCGTTGGGTTCTGGTAATCTCGCTTCGGCAGTTCTGGTGCAGCAGTGTCGTCATAGATCACTCCACTCTCGAGACCAAGATTGTTCACGTGGGACACGGAGGACTGATCATCGTTATGCTGCAGGGGCATGTAGAAGTTATCATCAGGCATGTCAGAGGGAGAGGGTGGGGGAAAGTATTCTTCCTCATCATCTCTTTTAATCGGTTCATACGCGGGTTCGTTAACGTAATGATTGTCTTCAGCTCGATGGGACCCGGAGGGTCCGTAATGGGATTTCTTGAAATACAGCTTACCCTGGACGGAATCCTGGACGCGCAAATTCGGCTGACTGGCACTCGTCCTCGCAGCTACGGAAAGAGATTTCAAGGGTGAAACTTCGTGATCTTCGAAACCTTCAAACTCGTTATACTTAGCGCCGTCGTCGTAAATTCCACGATTATTCAGTTCGCGCTGGGACGAGCTTCGCAGTCTGTCAGCTGAGTTGAGTGAGTGGAAGGCAGACTGTTGCGACTGAAGTGCCATGGCGCTAGCCTGCATAAACGGAAGATAAATTTTGGTGAGTGCTTTATTTTTAAGTCTGAAAAAGCTGTAAGAAAAGCAATTGTCAGTTTGCCATAGCAGATAATTGTTCTCTTTGTGAAAAAGACCACTATCCAACTGAGAAGGCAAGTTTGCTGGATTCATAAGAAAGATTGCCATGATTCTGCGAAACGAGATCGATTCCTCGGTTGTCATCCCCTTGTTATGATTAATGTTTGACATTAAAGAAGAAGAAACTGTGGCAATGTAGGCAAAGAAGTAAAATTTTCATTCAAAAGAAAAAACACATGATAATGTTCTAGTACGATTTCCGCTTGATAACTTACATGCATAAAAGTGATTGACAAAAAAAAAAACTATTGACATGAGTGAAATATAATCTACGAAATTGTTTATTACTTCTTAAAAAGAAAAGAAGAAAAGTTCGATTAATCACCATTTCTTGGGATTTTCGCTTTTGCTGTTCCAAAGCATGGGCACTTGACGGAATAGATGATAAAGAGGTTCGATGCGTAATCTTGAATTGACCAGCGGGAGTTGTGTTGACTCTCCTCCAGTCGGCTCCTGTGCGAGGTGCGGTGTCTGCTGTGTTGTGGACACTCCTCGGTAGTCGCTGATCACGGTCGCGGAGGACGTCGAAGGAATCAGACGAATCTGTACTGGTTGTCGAAACCGTCGACGGATAGTAAATTGGTTCTTTCATGGCGCTGCGTATGGCGTCTACCCACTTGTTACGTTGACGTCTGAATAAAGATTTTGCATGAGGTGAACAAGGAGGATATGTTCTTAAACTCTGTTCTTCAAGTGAGTAAGATATCAAAATTTGAATTCCTCGTTACAATGAACGAACTGCTTCCTAAGTATGACACATTAAATACGAAAAGCAAAGTATAAAATGTGAAATTTGACATGGAATCTCATCATATCCTTGATAACTCTACCATAGACCTTTGTTAAGCATGAAGTGAAAAGGGGTAACCAGCCTAGCAGTTTTTTGCGGGCTTAGTAGTAATTATCACAATACTAATGAGTTTACAATACTTTGAAAATAAATATATTCAACAAGAAGAAAAGGGGCTCTCGAATATTTTTGAACTTGAGTAAAAGTATCTTGGGCCTAGAACATCAGTATTCCACCCAGTCTGGTCTTTATTTCCCTATGACAACGCCGACAACTGGACTCCCAGAGTTTTTATCACCTATACATATACAATTCATGTTTCTCTATTACTTAACATAACTTTTCGGTAAAAGAACATCTGAAAACCTTACTTGTTTTCAGCCTTCAGGAAAATAATTTTCTCGCCGCACTGGATACAGAGAAACGATTCGTTGCTATGCGGTGATACGACCACTTTTTCTGGAAGATTCATTTCAATGGAGCATCCTTTTATCAAGAGTTTCTTGGTCGCCTTAGCTCCCCCAAGCTGCCTAGTGTATCCTAGAAGGTACGTCTGGGCAGCATATGACACAAGTCGCCAGTACAATGGGTTCAGTTGGTAATCGGTGGACTGCAAAGAGGAAGGAAATACTCATTAAGCTATCTACTTCAGTAAAAAAAATATATATAGTTGAGTTTATAATGTGCACATTTGCTTCTGGTGGGATGCCTAAAGTGCTATCACTTATTACGTCTAGTATAATTATTGACAGACCCCGGTGAGCAATAGCCGGAGCATAGTGTCACAAAATCGTGAGAAGAGGGTCGTGCAATAGAGCAGCGTTTTTCAACCGGGGTGCCCCGAAACCCTGGGGTGCCGCAGGACATCTATAGGGGTGCCACGAGATAAACATCTTAATTAAACATCTATTGTTTGTTCCATAATGAAATAAAAGTCAATCTCGTGAGAACAAAATACTAGAAACTGCTATGTATTTTCATTAAGAAAAATACATTTTAAACAGAGTTAAGTGTCATTTTGTCCTCGCTCGAGAAAGATTACAGGAAGTTATCGGATATCATTACATTCGTGCAGCAAGGTGTTCGATTATATCATATATCTTTTAATCTCGAAATTGCATTTTACCACGCTCCGTCGCTACACTCGCTCAGAACATTTATAAACCTGATGATTATAGACAACGAGATTCCAAAATATTGTTATATTCGTGCATCGAGCGAAGTTTAGAGACGTGAACCAGAGTGATGAAAATGAATTTTGTGGACTGATTTTGAGAGGTGACATGAAATTGTTTACTTCTCAAAAGGGTGCCATGACTATAAAAGGTTTGAAAAACACTGCAACATAGTACCAAAGTGCTAACGACATATTCGCTCGCCGTCTAGGTTACTGGTTAAAAACTTCAGAGCCTGTGCTTAAGGTTCACCGTGAACCCATAAGCAACGGGCTAGAGCAGGACAAATTCAAAATTACCTCGCCATTGTTTAGCAAATAAATCGTGAAACCAGCAACCTTGACAACTTAATTGGCCAGTATGACGTCACACTTCGGTACTCTATACATCTCAGACTTACCTTTAACATTTTGATGCCTTTTTGTTTTTCAAGGATTGAAAGGACGCCCGTCTTCACCTCACTACCTTCTGCCGCCAGTATTGACGTGGATATATCTCTCATCTGTGCCATAGCGTCAGTTCTTGACGCAGAGTCTACAAGGGAAGCAAGCAACATGTAGTATGTATTTATGTTCGGCACGATTCGGGGGTTACGTTGAGTTATGCCCGCTTTACACGATGCGTTATTTCGATTTCGACATTACCATGAAGTCCATGATTACCTGCGCTAATCAACATAACAGTGAAAAAATACACGGGGGCTCGGGGCGAATTAGCCCCCGAAATGCCAAAAAGAGCCCCCGAAAGTCATAAAAAGAGCCCCCAAAAATTTGCCTAGAGTACAATGCAAAAAAATTAAAGAGTGTTATTTTCATGCAAGCAAGCTTGAACAGTAGCCCCCGAAATTGTTAAAGTAATTGTTTTCCCTGCCGGAGACATTTAGCCCATATACACGTGTCCACTAGTTTGACGCAATGTTCACATTGATAATTTTGCATTTACTATGAGTATACGATATCCCTATCAAAATGGAGCGTTGAAGACTGCACAAGTCATTGGCGCAGTCCTAGGTTAGTAAATGACACATCGTTAGCGATGGTGTCAATCTTTGCTTTTGTGACAACCTTCTAAATGATCAAATCATTGAACCGATACGAAAGAAATATTTCATTATCGATGTATAAAATATACAAATTTCTTTTTTATGTGTGGTAAAAGCGTCAATGGGGCCATTGGTGTTTTTTAAATTATAGTTCCGATATGTCGTGATTTTGAATTGAGATTGGTTCTAAATAAAATATTCATGCCCAGCACATACTACACGATCCTCCTGCACTATTGGCAATTACACTAGATATGGAAATCGACACAAACATCATATCCCCGAATAAGATACTGAATGATGGATGATAAGGACACTAATAACTGGAATTGCAGTGCATTTTAGCCTGTTCTAGTCAAAAGTAAAGCCCAATCGGCTTCAAATCGTAGAAACTCGTAAAAATGGTCTGGTGTCACTTCAATTCTAAGCCGATTTAGAATTTACTTCTCCAAAAAAGCTTGAAATCCCTTGAAATTTAGATCGTATTAAGTATATTCTCCTTTACAGTAGAGAACTACTCTCCGAATAGGAGCTAGTCGTATGTGTGTTTCAGTCGGTAGAGCGTCCGCCTCACAACCGGGAGGTCGTGGGTTCGAACCCCGGCCGCGTCATACCAAAAGACGTTAAAACCCCTAGGGCGTTCAACAATAAGGGATAGAGCAACGTCGATCTGGCGCTGCTCAGTGGCTGCCGGGCTCACGATCAATTGGGCAAAACAATTTTCCATTTAACTTAATAAAATTTGGAGTGGACTTTAAAAGATAATAATAATTATTATTATTATTATTATTATTATTATTATTATTATGAAGTTACTTCATTCTTGAGTCGCAAACCGAGTTTTAAAAAATTGGCATCCACTCTTAAAAGGGTAAATACTCATTACTAACTACTCGTACTATTCCTTCTGTAGTAGTAGTAATAATTATCACTTATGTGCAGTATTAAGATTGCAGATGCATAATACCGTGAGTGTTATTCAAACACAAGAAATTAGTTATTTAAACATATTTGTGGCTTACACCCAGTAAATAAGATAGATTGATCGATCTGTATTGAAAAAAACAAGTCAGAAAAAATCGTGGAACCAGCGGGACTTGAACCTGCATCTACTGCTTGCCGGGCATCAACTCTACCACCAGGCCATCACTGGTCCATAATGGCACAGTCACGATGAATTAGAACAAATACCTAAGCTCTCCTGGTTTCTTTTCTTTCTTCAATACAGATCGATCAATCGATTTTATTTGCTGGGTGTAAGCCACAAATATGTTTAAATATTTGAAATTTCTCCCAGGAAGCATTACATTTATAAAAAGAAATTAGTTTATTAATAGTTTGCTTCAAATCTCTCTCAATTCTTCCCTTGATATTTTCATATACCTCCCCACTATTGTTCGCGGTCACACAGTCATTGTCTTTTAATCAATATGCCTATAGCAAAGAAAAATTCCCATTTTAATCGGTTTCTAATATGAAAGCAATCAAGCTTCTGTTTATTAGTGAAAACGGAAGTTTCGTATTTCCTGTCAGGAAGAGCCAAAGGATCTCTTTCGGGTTTTTTCCTTTTTTTTTTCCTTTTTTGTATGTGTAAGTTGATTTGTAGGTTGTGGAGGTGTGCGCGTGTATGTGTGTGTGTGGTTGTGTGTGGGGGTGTGAATGTATATGCGTATGGGAATATCTATACAACTTATGTGTCAGTATGAACCTTAATTTGTACTAGAACTTAGAAGATCTTTTTTTTTCTCTAAAATGATCATTCCGTTTCTATACATCCGGGTTGCTTTGTGACTCATGACCGTAATTGCTCCACAATTTAACCCGATGCTCAGTCCAAAATCCTTGAAGTCCAGTTCGCAAAATAAATATATCAATTGATTGATTGATTTAAAACTTGGATTAAAAACTTTAAAAACCTCATTATGTCAATGTTTGACATGTCAATGATTATGTCAATGTTTGTTCAACTCACTTTTATAATTATGAAGCTATTACATGTATCAATACATCAATATATTACTTTTGCAAACTAAACAAACATTCACAAGTTATGGCCTACCTACACCCTTAAACAAAAACACTCTGACTCGACTGATACTAGTCACAATTAATACATACAATTCATAAAAATCGTCTTATTTTCTAAGTGCAGAGGAGTAGAAGTCTACTCTTTTAAGTGTGATATTAAAAATCACTTCATTTTGGAGTAGAGCCCTTAAGTGATCTAAGTTGAATTCATTCCAAAGTAGTGATTTAGATTACTCTTTTAAGAGTGGATACCATTAAATTTAGCGTAGATTTCCACGCCAGAACGAAGTGCTCTAAATAAATCCATGGTGTTCTACCTGAGGGCCCTGCCATTATTTTTTACCCCAGCAATTGCCAGGTCCTCATGGCATTTAAGCCTCTGCTGGTAATTTGTGGATTATCACTTCTGTGTATTTAAAGATTAACAGTACCTTTTGGCCTGCCTTTTTAAGTCAATTTTTTTACTTTTTTGTTAAATATCTTTTTCTCAATTTTTCTGCTCCTTAAATGTTATATTTGATAAAATGTAAAGATGAGAAACAGTAATGATGTATGATCGATATTTCTGTTTTAGCTTTATTTTTTGTTAACAACTGAATTAATATATTATAATTATAACAATTATCAATAAGATCTAACAATGAATGTATAAATGTTTATCAAATCAACCGATATCCTAAGCTATCGCTGGAAAGCACTAAACATACAACTTTACTTCTTTGATTAACTCTACAATCCTTTTCATGTACAGCCAGCCCATCATGTAAAAGTATTGTTTTCACATTACAAACCTGTTTTATGATTTGTATGTATAGGCCTATATCATGTGGTAAAAATCATGCAAATCTGCTATCTGCCTTTATAAGCAGTGAACGTGGTAGAATTGCAACTCTCTCATTATCATGTTTAAGTCACTACTTTGTCTAAAGACTTTTAAACAACTTGCTACAAACAAGAAATAGGGGTGCAATTTGGTGCAAATTTGCGTCCACCTTGGCAGAGGATGCTGCTATTGTACAGATATCTGGATGAATAAGTGCAAACTTACCGTAATGAATATTGGTCTAAATGGTATCTCTTCAAATCCTTTTTTGGAAACAAAACTGGTTTCGATCGACGAAGTGTTAGATTCAACAAACTAGTTAGTAAACTGTAAACCATCAACTGTATACACTAAGATATCCCGCAATGCCAGGACACAACTGTAAGTTTTCGCTCTCAAAAATTGCAGCTAGCGAACCATATAGTCATACGTGAAATTTCCCTTTAGATTGAGATGTTACTAATTACGGCATCATTATGTAATTGCGGTCCAATGTGGGCGGACTAAAACAATTTCGGGATTTATCTTTTTGTTTATTTGGGGTTTCTTTTCTAAAAAGAAAAGCAACCTTTGATCAGAATATCAAGTAAGACTCTTGTCCTAGCTACTGACAATGCAGGTAGAATTAATGTTTACCGTTATTTTATGGTGCAAATATTTATTTGGCATGATAAGTACCAATCCGTGCCGGGGACTAAAGGGTGCAGGAGGTATGGGAGAGAGGGGTAGAAAATGTAAGGCAAAATGTTGAAGTTTTTCGGTGACCAAAAAGGTTCTGTCTATGGATTAATTAAGTGCTGTGTTTTTGTACGAGTTGAGGAGCGCAAAGTGAAAACAAATATGCATGAAAAGATAATGTAGAAACTGCGCATACAGACCTTCCAGCCTGTCATGTGTGCAGGCGCGTACACGGGGGGGGGGGGGGGGGGGGGGGGGGAGAGTTGGGGGTTGAACCCCCCCTTTGGTATTTTGTATGTGTGTAAACCCCCCTAAACCCTCTTACCCCCCCCCCCCGCCCCCCCACTGGCTGAGTCGTTGTGATTTTTTTGGACTCCAAAACAAAATATTAAAAAAATTGTCCGCTTACACCCCCCCCCCTTGAAAAAATCCTGCGTACGCCACTGCATGTGTGTGTTTTTTCTCTCTCTCTCTCCCCTCTCTCTCCCTCTCTCTCCCTCTCTCTCTCTCTCTCTCTCTCTCTATATATATATATATTTCTCTCCAATGATGGTGATGGTGATGATGATAAACCCTTTTAGTGAGCACTATCTTTTGTCTTCAATTTTTACCCCGAAAATGTGAAAAAGTCGCGCCGGTTGATATTTCGCTCAGTGGGGGGGGGGGGGGGGTAGGCATAGTAAGCACTTTTTCTTTTTTACTCAACATCCGCCCCCCCCCCCCCGCTCCCTTGAGCAAAAAATAAAGGTTAATTTCTTGTCGCAATTTATTTATTTTTTGCCAGGGGGGCCAAGGCCCGCCCCTCCCCCCCCCCCCTTTCCCCCTGAATCCGCGCCTGGACCGGAGGGCGGCCCAGCCGATTTGCTGATCGGGAACACGCCCGAAAAGTTTTAAGTTCAACTTAAAACCAAACTCGACGTCAAGCATGCAATCGGCATGCATTCATCGGCCGATGTTCCACGATGTTAGTACGATGATCAGCGCGGTTATCGCCTGCCGATCCACCGCCGGCGACCCTCCGGCCCGTGCCCGGCTTCTTGTTTGTCCGTGATATAATTAGAGGCTTCGCCTTTTCCATCTCATGTCACATACCTATTTAGAGAGGAGAAGTCAATGAGAAAAGAGGAGAAGTCGAAGAGAGCAGAAGAGGAG
This sequence comes from Strongylocentrotus droebachiensis, assembly GCA_035222895.1. Taxonomy (NCBI): domain Eukaryota; kingdom Metazoa; phylum Echinodermata; class Echinoidea; order Camarodonta; family Strongylocentrotidae; genus Strongylocentrotus; species Strongylocentrotus droebachiensis. The sequence continues at coordinate 1,584 of JAVYIG010008734.1, read as the reverse complement.
TACAAGAAAAGTCTTAGATATGACAAGTCCAAAAGAGGAGAAATGGCACGTACCTCCGCATTGTTTGAGAGTTGCCATGCTGCGGGAGCGACTGGCTATAGCACGGTATACCAGGGGCGGCGGAGCGTTTTCCAAAGTGGGGGTCACCCACTCATGCAAAAGGAGACTTTCTTTGGGGGAAAAGGCGGAACCTTCAATGGGAAACCTCAAAGCAAACATATACCATGTTTAGACATCGGTAAATATACCCCTACATTGTCATGGTTGCGATAACATTATCAGGGGTAATATCAATATTTGTTTCTTTCTTTACATGGTCCAAGATACTGCTTAATCATCATAGTCTGCAGTGTGGACCGTATGATGGTCTGAATGCGGTCTGAACACGGAACACCAGGGGCGGCGGAGTGTTTTCCAAAGTGAGGGTCACCAACACAAAAAGGAACTTTCTGTAGAAAAAAACACAAATGTACCAATGTCTAAAATTGGCATAATGTTCGCTTTTAGGTTTCCCTTTGAAGATGCCCCTTTTTTCAAGAAAGTGCCCTAAAGATTTGTGACGTCGCAGTGCGGAAGTATACATCTTATAAAGAGGATCAAAACCAAATCCTGATGAGTTTTTAGCACAATCTATTATAAGTAACATAATTATATCAACTATCAATCATTTGCCTGATTTCTCCTCGACCTCTCTGAGCTATCGCACGGTGTCAACTGAGATCGGGTACATCGCCCGACGTCCGGTTTAAACGTGGCCTAGGTATAAACCGGAGCACGCAATTGAGAACGGCGAGAAGTTGTCGTTCTTTTCGTTGATTATTTCGGGGAATCGCGCTATGAGTGGAGACACCACGTTGTTATGGATGTGGGGTTGTTGTAAGGAAGGAGATGATTGAAGAATTAAAAATATATCTATAAACGGAAAGAATCTATACTAGCGTTAGCGCAGAAGCGAGGAGAGTGACGTGACGAAAAACCGGTATCTCACAGAAGTTTACATAATACTCTGCAAAATATCGGTGAAACTTCGGCGGGGGTTTAAAAAAACCACACTCCAGCCGTCGGTTTTTCGATTTCGATTTTTCGTCGTGCTCTACCGGCGAAGAAACACCGGAATGACATTTTTTTTAAAACTGCGATTTTTCTTTCTTGCGGTAAATGCACCTACCCCCTGGACATCCTCCCCCGGATAACCACCCCAAGTCCACTACCCCCTAGGACAACTATACATCCTAGGGCAACCACCCCCTAGGACAACTACCACCAAGGACAACTCCCCCCGGACATCTACCCCCAGACAACTACCCCTAGGACAACTGCCCCCTAGGAAATTTGTCTGGGGGTTTGTTCTCCTAGAGGATTGTTCTCCTAGAGGATTGTTGTCGTAGAGGGTAGTTGTCTGGGGGTAGTTGTCCGGCGTAGTTGTCCTAGGGGGTAGTTCTCTTAGGGGGTAGTTTACTTGGGGGTGGTTGGCCTAGGATGTGTAGTTGTCCCAGGGGGTATAATTGACTGGGGGTGGATATTCGGGGGTGGATGTCCAGGGGGTAAGTGTCCTAGAACCAAATGCAGTTGATGATGAGGCCG
>JAVYIG010008733.1:0-85896 GCA_035222895.1 Strongylocentrotus droebachiensis | reverse complement strand
GGGGAAAACAAAATAATAACCTAGTTACTGGCCCGGGTTTAAAGGGTTAAATTTGTAGACATATGGGCATTGGCATAAATATATTTGTCAGTAATTAATTGGTGGCTAGTTTTGTTGTAAATCGGTGGCTTCTACACCCCCCCCCCCCCCTCCCCCACTGAAAAAGGTCTGACGACGCCCCTGATAACACAGTTTATACACTCAAGATAGTTTTTGCAAGTAATGGTGCAGTACCGGACCACTGTCTTTGTGCATTATGCAGCAACGAAGCATATACAACGTCTCAATACGTGACATATCACTTTCTCTAACTTCTAACCAATCAGAAGGCCTCATAATTTTTTCCGGGAAGTGCCGGTGGACAATAATGCGCCAAATGCGATTCTCAAATGGCAAAAGATCCCTTCTCTTGGAGGCGGTAGGAGAAAGCAATTTTACGTCATATTACTCCAGGAAGTGTCTGCAAATGCGTCTAATGTGGTTCTAATATTGCAAATGCTTCCTACTCTGGGAGGGGGTCAGAACCCTCTACCAGACCCACCCCCGCTTGGTCGTTCCGCTCCCTCGCCGCTGATGCCTCGCTCTGTCGCTTCATCATTTTACATATATTTCACCCCCATGCCATGTTCGTGCCCCCCCCCCCCCCCAGTAAGAAATTTCTGGATCCGCCACTGATGCCCATACCCCTTGAACTTCGGGGGCTCCACCCCTTGACCCCCGCCAGGGCTTTGCCCCTAGACCCCACTTTGAAAAACGTTCAGCGGGGCCTGCATGTAAGAGTGGGGTGATGCGGATTTTTTGTGTCAGCCACCCCAAACGTTTTTGCTCATTACGCCACTGAACCTTTTATTATAAAAGACAGAGATATGCTAAAATGATTTGCATCATACTTTTTGTTATAAAAGTAACAAGGATAATTGATATAAAGTAGAGGAAGAGGAAGAGACATGCGCACTGTACTTTCAGTAGTAGGTGTGCCAAGTCCTTACGTAGGTGGGCCGAATAATTATGCAAACATGTTGTTTTCTTGTTCTTTGAAAAACTTTGGGGAATTTCGGTAAAGGCACTTTTTACATCAAAAAGTTAAACGCTTCCATTCCCCGCGCTACCAACTACCATTAACTTATACCTCAATCGCATGATCTAGCAATTATATGCACCTTTAAGTCCGGGCCTGATTCGCATTTATTTGCCCTATATACCAGACATGTCGTCGGAGAATCTGGTCGATTTAGGAAGGGGGCACAAGTCCAAGAAAGGGCTCCCTTTGCTCGTCAGCCGCCTCTGTAAGAGTTTTGTGTGAGCTTTAGCGATGAGAGGCTTGGGGGGGGGGGGGTGATTGGAAGGGGGAAGCGAGTAATATATTATAACAAGGTTATAACATAAAAGAGTTTTGCCGGCTGGACTATTCTTTAATCTAAACAAAAAAGTGAGGAAGAAAAGACAAATGAATACAACAACAAAATCCTGTTGATGTACAGGCCTTTGTAAAGCCGGGGGCGGGGTAAGTGAAGGGAATGCATGTAGGGAGCACGGCTGAAATTACACAACCCTCCAACCTTGCTCCAGCACACTTCACTTCCCATGCTTTAAACACAGGCCGACAGTTGTCACACCACCCCCTCCCCTAACCAATTCCCCTTGTTTCAGGAACAAACCCTTTTCAGTCGTTGAGCGTAACAGAGTCTGAAATATGAGAATACAAGTACGCTAAGACTTTAGCCGCTCCTGACACAGCCACAAACTGACAGATCTAGGCTCTGATCAAGGCTTTAGGTATTGTAAATTATGTTTGTTAAACTGTTCGGGAAAGTATATTGAATATTTATCATCACAAGAATAATCAAACTGTCTTACGATAACGCGACCTTGATCATATTTCTTTCGATTAGATAAATTTTAATCGAATGAAGTTTTAAATATGAAATGGGACCGGGGCTGTCTCTATATATGCATGCATGCACTACATGTTATTGCATTTATCTGCGCATGTGCTATGCCTTATCCGGCGAACTCTGACATTTAATTCGGTGATTTAGTCTTACATGGACGTTTTAAGAGATTCCCGATGCCCCCAATACCAAAAGACGGGACGATATCACAGCCCGCGCGTCACCGTTATGTAGTCATTTAGTTTCTTGTAATTACTCGACGAGGTCTTCAAAGTAACCATGGATGCTTTTCATTTCATGGTCATGATTGCCACCTGCATCGCGCTTCATGTTTGCCCAACGTAGAATAAAACAAACCTTCCTGTTGGAGTGTTGGGACTCTCGGAGTCGATCTCGGACCGTAAAATCAGGAAAGATGAACCAGTTTGATCGATACATGTGCAATATTCTTCACTAGCGTTCATTTCTTCAAACAAAATGGTAAGCTTTATTTTACTTTCAATAATTTATGAGACTGTAATATATCTTTGGGATTGTAAGGTACATGCGAATATTGCTCCGGGCCACTTGCTGCTAGCTATAGCGATACAATTAAGTGCAGTTCTTAACTTTTGTACATACAATAATATTACTTTTTTTAAATAATTGCAATTTATGAATGTCTTTAATTGACTCTCATAAAACATATGGACTATAAACCGGAAGTACATATGGAGAGTTCCTGGGTGTGATTCTTATTATCTCAAATATTGTTACCCATAGGCCTTTATTACAATTTGAAAAAAAGGTTTTGTGTGAATATTCCAACTGTCGATGACGAAATGAAGCAGTTTTTTTCTTCAATCAACAACGGTCACACTTTCTTTGAATATAAAATGCTCCACTACTCGGCAACCAGTTTTGATTCGGTTTGTTTGTCTGACGGGGTGGCATAACAATTTTGATTAAGGCAGATTTGAAAACATTACAATTAATTCAAATACTACATAGTATTTTATCAAATGTGTTAGAAGAGCAGAATTAAATCTACGAAATGATACCAGTATCTTTCTCTGTATCCTACACCCCACCAAACAAAACGTGAGATAATGCCCTTCTGGCTCCAAACAGACGCCCTTAATAGATGTGACCGTGAACAAATAATCATGTACGTTTTGCAATCCAGGAACTTCCTGATCAGAAACGTAGCAATACAGTGCGACCCAGAAAAAACGAAACTAAGAATTATCGATGTTTTATCATAACTTAATCACAGTTATAATTAATAAATTACACATAAGCTTAGATCCTCCTCTTTCGTTTGATGCAACTCATATGTTGCATATTTCACGCATGGGTGATTAAAAGCAATTTTAAGGAAGGAAACCAACAAGTTATGTTAGTTTAAAGTGATGCTTGCATTTCCATAATTTGATTTTAAAAGTTAATTTCCACTGGCTGCCTGCCGTAGCAACAAACGGAATTGACAAAAGACTTAGCTCCGTTTCATTGACAATCAGCCTTGCATGAAGTCTTTCGTCTATGTCTGATCGTCAACGAAACGGAGTTAAGTCTTTTGTCAATTCCGTTTGTTGCTACGGCAGGCAGCCAGTGAAAACGAATTCGTTTAATCAAATTATGGAAATGCAAGCATCACTTTAACAAACATAACTTTGTTATTCCTGGCTCATTTTTTCTGATTAAGGTGTCATACGAAAGAGCAAAAAATGAACTTTCTAGAAATGTGAATTTTTCTTCGAAATTCAGATACCGCCCGCTAAATGACTTTTGGGTTTCTTCCTTCAAATTGCTTTTAATCACTCATGCGTGAAATATGCATCATATGAGTGTCATTTATTAAATATAATTGTGATTAAATTATGATGAAACATCCATAATTTTCGGTTTCGTTTTTTCTGGGTCGCACTGTGTAACCGCACGCGACTCATTCCAATACAGGGGCATGTATTTCGCAATGGCATTATCACGTAATGACAATCGGTATAGCCACAATCAGGGAGCAACTATTCTACCTACAGTTTTACGCATCTCTCCTGGAAACACAAAGTCATTTAATCAAATGTCCTGTGGCCTGAAATGTTGGACCATATGAGTTCTTCATCAGGCAGCAACTTTTGTTTAAATTTCATTTGTGTTGGCTGTGTGAGAATGGTAATAGAAGGCCAAACATACCACTTTTTGGCTGTTACCCATTTGCACTTTGAAAATGTGTCTTTTTCATAAGATGTTACCATGGAATAACAAAAGATATGTCTTGTCATGCCATCTTATAGTCCTTTTTATCTCCACTCATTATTTGTTAACGGCGTTAGAATTGACCCAATAATTGCGATACAGTGGTTATTCTGTGAAGAGAGACAAGCGTAACGCTTTTTTGAAAAACAGCTATGTGCATAACTTTGCCTCTATAACTCATATATTTTAGCATTATATTAATTGGTAATTGGTTATATTTTCTGAGTAACATGTTGTCCTATCATCAGAAACAAAAAATCAAACATAGATACAAACTTTACACAAATATATACCCCCATTGCGATCATAAATTGTGTACGGAATTTCCTGTAGTGTCCGTAACGGTGTCATTCCTGCTATATGAAAATGTTTTCAAAGTTCTTATATAGTTTGCTTCGTGTAACTACCCCGGGGACTAGCTGTGGTATAATAATATTCAGCTAAGTATACAAAAAAATTGGTGCAATTTAATAAATGGCATTTGTAGTGTCCGTAATGTATGTAGTGTCCGTAACACAAGTGTGTGATGGTGTAAAAATACAGCTTGATAACTTAGTTCTACTAATTTGGAATTTAAATTTGATTTGATACAGTTGCTCTTCTCAATGAATTAAACAAAAATCTCTCTCCCTGGAAGGTTTTCTCCTGGATATGATATTTCGCAAACAAATAAGCTATTTTCCATGAATTTAATTTAAAAGATTTAAACAAAATTACTTACAAGTAATTCAATGTCAATATTTTATTTCAACAATATTAATAATAATAATAATATCGAATATTTAGGAGCGCTAAAAACAATAATTACCATAGCGCTTACAATATAATATATGAAATGAGGACAATAATGTACAGTACAGAATGTATATCACATAGATCATTGGGGACAAGGGTGAGTTTTGAGGGATCTTTTGTAGGTGGCAAGACAGGTAATTTCCCTTATGGAAAGAGGGATGCTGTTTCAAGTCTTTGATGCAGCTACTGCAAAAAGTTATAAATTTAAATGCATCATTGTGTTTTAGTTTCAATATCGAGGGTAGAAAAGATAAGGAGCCAGTGTTACGGACGCTACAGATCCGTGTTACGGACACTACAGAAGGAATAATATCAAGGCCTGCAAGCCAAACTGTACCTCCTTTTCTGGATAACAGTGTTCTAAAATAATTTGTTAACAATGTAAAAGCTGTCTATTACATCAAATATGTATGATGCATGAGGAGAAAATACATTATTTTAATCATTTATTTGCCTACCTACAACATGTATAAATCACTACATTGTAGTTTATGTCCACACACACATAAACACTTGCGCGCACACCAGTACGTGTATGACTAGTGTCTCCTGAGGATGGAAAAATACCTTCTTTTGAGGACACCCCTTTAGAGGGGATTCACATATAAATTATGAAATATCTCATCGTCTACGTTTTTGCTCACAATTTCTCTCGATCGATTAAGCTTACTATATGATGAAGAGAGAGGGAGAAAAAATAGACCAAGGTCGCTTTTGACTTGTTTACCGACATTTGTATATATATATATCTGAGAAATGTATGAATACTGGTTAACTGCCACCACCGAACATCTGAGGGTTATTGAATAAACCCCGAAAACACGACCCTATTCTAAATCCAACCTCGTGGGAGACAGTGAGCAAGTGATGACAATAAATACTTATTTTTACACTACTAAATTTCAGCGAGATTAATGATATGGTTAAAAAAAAAAAAAAATGTACACTTGCAGTATCATAATCACACTAGCAGATGCGGAGGAGCACAACCAGTCTCTGAACAATAGTTATTGTGCCTACTGCAATATTCCAAATTGTTTTCGATTGCAATTTAATTTTTCTCCATTAAAAACATAATAATTACATATTGAATACTAACAAAAATATACATTGGAATGACCACTTAGAAAGTAAAAGGTGTTAGGAGGGGCCCTTGACAAATAATTATAAAGAGTTAATCGAGCATGAATGAAATTTGAATAAAATCAATGAACAGGTAATAGTAATAAAATATCTAAAAACCACTATGCATTTATCATTTTTTGTTTTAGTGCCCCTTTGTATGTTAGGCCACCTGAACGATGTTGCTTACTTGTCAAAACTTATTTTCAAATGTACTTTTTCACAGATTTTGGTAATTGCACACCACCCCCACCCCCCCCCCCCCTCCCTTCCATCTTCATATAATCCTGGATCCACTCCTGATAAAAATGCCTACGCCTGAAATAGTAAATAAAACAGAATAACAGAAAACACCCCGAAAAAATACATATGATTGCACATGATTCAAATGACAATTTAGTTAGAATGGAAGGGACACTGTTCTTTTGACGACTTTAACCACTCTTGCACATGAAACAGCCGGCGAGACCTATGCTGTTAATGAAAACAAATTATTATGATTAATAATACTAATAATGTTAACAATAATAATGATAATATTAACAGTAATAATAATTATAAGAAAAAGAATTACAATAATGATAATGATAATGATAATAACAATAAGAACAATAATAACAATAATGATAATAATAATACTACTAATAATGATAATAATAATAATGATAATAACAATAAGAACAATAATCACAACAATAATGATAATACTACTAATAATGATAATATTTTCGTGGGCCTTCTAATCACTTTTCAGAGGGTTCACTAGACCGAAGGCCCTCGAGATGCATTATGTACATGTTTCAGACTGCAAGTCATGTCTGTCACTTTGAATCAGGTCACATTTCATGTATTATTTGACCGGTAGTCTAATTTGGTTTCTGAGAGCACATACTATTTCGGTTGCTAGGCATATTATATATTACAACAGTAACGGGAGCTAAGAGAGATATCTTTGAAATATGATAAAACTGCATCATCTGACATCATACTTCCTATCAAAATTGTCATCTGCTTGATGATAGCATCTACTCGCTACACATTCTAGTTTTCATCTCACTATGTTACCGTTGGTAAGGAGAAGAAAGCTCTTAGTAACTAAAATTGCCATTTCAGCTAATATCAAAGTTTCAACTTTAAAGCGCTATAACGTCTTTGTTAAAAAAAAAAGAGCAATGAACTTGGTATTTAGAAATGATATGAACCAATTTTATGGACAGTTTTCTAGAAATGTCAAAGTCAGCAGTTTTCATAATTCTTTAAATATTTAGAGATAGGTTTTTTAGCGCAATTCATAATTTTGGAGAAATGGTTTTAAAAAATCATATATTTTGCTCAAAATTGATACACAATCCATCCCCAAACCTATTAAATGTGAAATCATCTAGTAGACAATTTAATTCTCTTCATGAGTCACCTCACACATGGTAAAATGAGGTTCTGTTAAAAAAAAATATCTCCAAAATGGTTTAACATGAGTTATACATGGCGGCCGTTTTGATAAATGGCCGTTACTTTTTTACCAGCAGCATATTTTCAAAGTAGTCCACCTATACATTGTTCAGGAAGGTGCCCTGACCACGTTGATACTCAACAACCTTTTACAACATCCCATGTTTTAAAAACCTGCTTCGCCCCCTTGGTAATTGCAATTTATTCAAATACTACATTTTGTTTTCTCAAATGCGTTAGAAAAAACAGAATGAGATCTACAAGATGATACCAGTATCTTTCTACCCACCCTTCCCCCTCAAAATAAATGAGTTAATGCCCTTCTAGCTCCAAACAGACGACTTTAATAGATAACACCGTGAAAATAACCATGTACATTTTGCAATCCAATGAACTTCCTGATCAGAAACGTAGCAATAATATACTCACACGCGACTCATTCCGATACCTGGGCATGTATTTCGCAATGGCATAATTATCACGCGATGACATTGTGACGGGTTTCGCAATCACATGCCGTCATGTTATTCAGGAAATTGAAAGTTGTAAAAACATATCCTCTTGCGGTATCATAATTACACTGGCAGATGTGGGGCGGGGGGGGGGGTCACAACCGGTCTTTGCCCCTAGTGTGCCTACTTCAATTGTTTTTATTTTTCAATTTAAATTTCTTTTTTTTCTCATTAATAACATAATAATTAGGCCTACATAATGAATACATGTAAACAAAAAGAAGATTGGAAGTACCACTAAGAAGAAGAAAAAATATTATAAGGAGAGGCTCCGTACAAATATAAAGACATAAATGAGCTTAAAAGTAATTAAAGCTAAATACCAGTTATGGTCATGCGATTGCATTGTGAAACAAACGTTGTGAAATCGATCAGAAAAGATTGATCATCTAGCATAGATGTATTGCAAGGTTCTGGAATCATCAAAATGATAAGAAATTTGGCCAAGTCTTCATAAAGTTAGAAGCACTGTACACAGAAAGATGTATATGGGACTACACACATGTGCGCGACACGTGCATTTTATATCTCTCAACAGGCAAGAGATACACTAATTTACCAAATATATCAATTAGTAGGTGGTTTCCCGTCAAAATTGTTATCATCATGTAATATTCAAAACATATTCTTTCACATGATTGGTAATAAGAGCTTCCATTTCAATTTTTGAAATTGGGACATTTCCAATACTGGTCTTTACCTTTAAAGGCCAGTATTGCCGTCATGTTATTCTGGAAGTTGAAAAATTTAAAATCTTGCTCTTGCGGGATCATAATTACACTGGCAGATGTGGGGCGGGGGGGGGCCTACTTCAATTTTTTTTATTTTATTTTTTTCTTCTTCATTAACATATTGCTCCGATTGTCTCATTTTCGCCAGCACAAACGTAGCTAGTTCGCCGTCACTACCAAAATAGAATGTGCCACTATATGTTGCAGGGTGTATATGCCATTGGGTATGATGTGTGAACCGGGTGTGCGGAAATGGTGTGTTGGGGAGGTGAGAGTGTTTATGTGTGTGGTAATTATATGTGTGTCAACGATTAAAGACTTATACATGACAGATGGCTAATAATAAATCTACAATGACGTGTAAACTGTGTACATCACAGTGCACAGATAAATGTGCCTTGAACGTAATTATATAGCAGACGGCAATCGGCGGATCAGACTACACTTTAGTGATTTTGTATGTGAGAGAATGCTTTGCTAAATATAAAATACAAGAACCTTTTCCATATCTTTAAACTATCATTGATATCTGATAATTAAACAGTTAGTAAAATAAACCTACCAAACTACATAATACAATGAAATACTTGACTGAAAGTAGGGGAGTTTGATGTGGTGCACAATTGCACCCCTCTGTTAATAATCGAATAGTCCATGGTGTTCATGAATATTCATGTTTTTGCCTACCTCGGCGAAATTCTTGCCTATACTATTAAATGGAAAAATTACGGTGGGGGGGGGGGGTGGCTGAAATGGACATAATGAACAAATCAGAACTGATCTATGCTAATTCATGCTTGTTATCCTTCGTGTGCTGGACTTATAACCTTAAATCGAGTGGCAAATTGCGTCCAAAGTTCGACTTGTTGCACATGTGTTATATAGGCAATGGCGAGCTGGCGACCTATTTTAACCAAATTACGGTGGGTAAACTTTCAAAAGTCAATGGGACATGAGGGTTCCAATGAAAGAGCTAGTGATAACGTACGTCGGGGTGGATGTGCTTTTCGTTTAAACAAAAAATGATTTTTTTTAACGATTTTTTTTTTTAAAGTCCATAGGCTAACATGTTCATAGGCAGCTGGACTCTGACGATAGGGGGCGTTGTCAAATGAGACTAAACGGAGCTATATGTAACATAATAATTAGGCCTACATAATGAATACTATAAAAAGTACGTTGGAAGGACCACTAAGAAGGAAAAAAAATTATTAGGAGGACTCTGTACAAATATTAAAAAATAAATGAGCTTAAATTAAATTTGAATAATAGTAACCACCAGGCAATAATATAAAAAAATATAAAAATACACCTATTCATTCCAATACCTATATATCACACCCGTATTCTCACACACACACACACACACACACACACACATACATTCCCTAACTCAACGAAATTGATATCAACCTAGAGGTAATTTAATTTCCATCATATGACATCAACCCATGGTGATTTGAGGTTTCACTTGAAATCTATCTTTAAAACTAGATTTAAACACACCAAACACTTCCTCAATACAGTAGTATACAAAGCTGGCCAAGAACTTTGGGACTCTATCTTTCAATGAAAAGAGGTATAAACGTCTCCTTTGCATAAAATGTTGTTCTTGAAGGTGGACGAATGCCCGCAAAGTTACAAAAATACATTTATTTGATTTTGTTATATGCAAAAGAATCTCGATCAAATTCATTTTTTAGAAGAAAAAAAAAATTCACCAAATGCTTTTTTACTTACAAATTTGGATGTTCCATTGAAATTGGTAACAAAGTGTAGGTAATTTAATTCTCTCTCATACACGACACCAATGTGGTTCAAATTTTCTTTGAAATATTTCAAATTGTTGTTTTTTTTGTCAAAAGGGCCGCAATTTTGGATGCCCCCTCCGATTTAGGGCCTAGTTACAGGTAGGTAGGGGATGATAGGGGCCATCTGCTCGAGCAATCGAATCACGAGGAAAAACATTAGAAAAGAAAGAAGCGGGTAAAAGGACAGAAAAAAGAAAGAGAGGAATGGGAAAAGGGCGAGAAAAAAAGACGATGAGATCCCTTCCCACACTCCCAACCCCCGCCCCCCCCCCCCCCCCCCCCCCTCATGATAGTGCCTCCACGTTAGCTTGACTTATGTTAGGCAACTGTAATGGAGAGCATCTGAGTACAAAGACTGCAGTTTTTATTGTGTTTTAATAATATGCTGATTCGGTTTATTCTGTATTTTCCTTACCTCTTTTTCCCCGTTTCATTCACATGCACAGGCAGAGAGAGAAGACAAAGACCGTGAGTAAAATTCATTTTAACACATTCATGAAATACGCCCTCAAAATATTTATCAAAGAATCATTTTTAGCTTAGTAAATGAATCATATCTTTCTCGGTTAAGTCCATATTGCCAATGAAAGGCGGAGAGTTTTTTAATGATTCAAAACATGACATATGCCAATCTCGGTAAATTTTTGTTTAAAAACATTATGACCAGATATATCAGAAACAATTGTATTTCAATACATTACACAGTTTCTCTTCTCTTTTTTCCAGATGATTTCGGGATATCCGTTCCACCTTTAGTAGACTACTTAAGGACCATTTTAAGGGAATATAGTGACGGCCAGATTATAAAGGTAAACCATTCACTGCGGTTCTTAGTTATAATGCGATTCACCGAATGATCTTTAAATTACTCAAAATTTCTGAAAAATAAGCACAGTTCACTCTTATGACATTTGGGGCATTGTACTCATACCGCCCCCCCCCCCCCTTGAGAAGAAGGATAATGGGCACTTATAAGAAAGTAAACAGGAGCAATTATAGGAAGGTGAAAGGGCATTTATTAGAAAGAAAAAGGGGCGTTTATCTATAGTGAAAAGGGTGCAATTTTGGGGCACCGTACCCACTTGAATTTGAAAATATTTCTTCTGTTTTGGTTTGTAAAATTGCTCTATGACGGAGGCGTCATTTTCGACTGCGCGCAGTCGAAGTTCCATCTAGTTATTAATAAAATCATTTTCAAGATCAAAACTCGTTGTATTGGCCATGTACTATGCAACTGTCTAGGTTTCATAGACTTCGACCTACTACAAATTTTTTTAATTCAAAATGCTACGAGTTAGTTACATTCTTAACAAAGAGGGGTGGCCCCCGCTGGGAATGGTGGTTTGCCATTAATGTGAGGTACTAAACATGAATAGAACAAGTTTTTTGTACATGGTCCTAGATTTCTTTTTTTGGAAGAGCTCAAGCCCTGTTAAAATATGACGCTACTTTGCCTTTGCAGGAGCTTGTTCAGAACGCCGAGGATGCCGGCGCAGATACTGTCAAATTCCTATATGACGTACGGCACCATGGGACCGAGACGCTGTACCTAGATTCTCTAGCACCTTACCAAGGTCCAGCCCTCTACTCCTTCAACAACGCCAAGTTCAAGAAAGCCGACTGGGATGGGATTCAGACACCTGCTCGCAGCAAGAAGAAGACGGATCGCCTGAAAGTTGGACGTTTCGGCATTGGATTCAACTCCGTGTACCACATAACAGGTGAGAATGATAAGTACAAATAGATACATATACGACAAAATAGAAGCACACAACATATAGCTTTGTAAGATGAAGTAATTACTTGCTATTCTAAGATGAAACTAAGTGAGTTTGAAAAATCAGAGCATAATCACCATAGTAAAAGTTGATAATAGTAGTTACTGGCGAGTTTGGTCTCTTCAGACAAAGCTGCTGAAAAAAAAAATGATTTAAAAGAAACAGGCGTCATGTTAACTAATTCGATACGGAAACATTGATCTTATCAATCATTTGATTGTGTTATATACTTTTTTGCATTGTGCGCATTATTGTTTTATTATTTTTATACTTTCGATTACTTTTCAGATTTACCGAGCATCATGAGCGACCAAAAGCTGGCATTCATTGATCCATTAGAGGAACATTTTTTTGACAAGCGTGGTCGAGTTAAAACTGGATGGCAATTTGGTCTCAGATCCGACAGCGACATATTCTCGAAGAACAAAGACCAGTTTCAACCCTACCACAACATATTTCCCGGAGTGACAGGAGGGATTTCTGCAGGATATTTCGACGGCACGTTGTTCAGATTTCCTCTGCGGCATGCCGCAAATAGTTTAAGTGACAAAATATACAGCGATGAAGGCACATTAAGCGAGCTCCTCCTGGCTTTTCGAGCCGATGCTGAAGTTGCTATGCTGTTTTTGCGCTCTTTGAATAACATCGAGGTGTTAGAGAGGCCATCCGATCTGCAAGAGCCATCACTAGTTGTACGAGTTCGAAGGGAACAAGATCCAGAAACACATCCACCGGGAAAGGAATTTTCTTCACGTCTAGAAACTTACTGCTCTAATGTCAGTGGGCGCAGAGGGCCAATCAAGTTGATTGATTGTGTGACATTTACTACCGAAACAAAGGAGGCATCCAAGGCACAACGCTGGGTTGTTAGTCATCATATCGCGGGTGATAGCATGTCTGGAGAGCTCTCCGATTTGGCCGAGAAGCAAAGTCATCTCCCTTGGGCAGCTGTTGCTATTCCCATGAGTTCTTCAGAACCAAGAAACATAGCAGGTGAAGCAGAGAATAACAACATTGGTAGAGTGTTCTGCTTTCTTCCCCTGCCACCTGGTGAGGAGAGTCGGACGGGTTTACCAGTTCATGTGCATGGATTCTTTGCTGTCAATAGCGATCGCCGCGGGATCAAGTGGCCCGGACCCGACCAAAATGACACTCCAGCACAATGGAACCAACTTCTTGTGAGAGAACTTATTCCCCTTGTATATGTCGACGCGATCAAATACGCCATTAGTATTCACACTTCCCAGGACAGCGTGACCGCCCATTGCATCTATCGATCGTGGCCAGATCATACAGAGGTTCGTGGAAACTGGGACATTCTCTTGGAACCATTCTACAATGCTCTCTTTCAGGAAACTATCATACATAGCGACAACCATGGGTGGATGAACATCGCCGACGTCCACTTCAACGATTTGAATGTGGATGAAGATATGGAAAAGGCCATCCTCAAGTGTTTTAACATCAAAGGCATTGCTTACGCAAGGGTTCCCAATGTGTGCAGACAGGCCATCGGAAAGTTCTACAAACCTCAGCTATCCACTGTTTCTGCTTCCAGCCTTTGCCGTTGCCTCCGTGAAGATCCTGTGATTTTGACCAAGCTCAATGCTGATGAGAAGCTTCTGGTCCTTGAGTTCATTTTGCGAGAGGACGCCAGACAAGATTTGGAAGGATTATGTCTTCTTCCTCTCGATGACGGAAGCTTCCACTTCTTCTCGAGTTCTGATGACAAGAAAGTGTACATACCAACCCCCAAGTTCCAACGACAGCTTGTACCAGGAGGAAATCATCAATTCATCAGAACGGTACCAGAGGACAAGCCGCTTCATCAACTCCTGTCGAATATGGGTGTGTTTGGGTTTTCAATATTTTATCCTCCAACCGCTTTACCTTTTGTAAAGATGAGAAATTCAGCAAAATAGAATATGATTGAAAGTGCATGGCCTTATTTGAGATAAAATTAGAGATTGGGGGAATAATTATATTAATTTCGTTCTAATTTGTATGTGGAAATTTCTCCTTTTGAACGAATCATGCATAGGCTGTATTCTTTATTCGGAGGTCGTAAAAATTTGATTCTTATATTTTCCTACTATTTAAAAGTGATGCAAAATTCGACTTTATCGGAATGTTGTCATCACCTTTTGTGACAGTTCATCAAATTTCTTTAACAATACAGAAATATTGACACATAGCGAATACAGAAATTATTGACTTTTGTGTAATTGAATTAACGTAATTGTTCTATATTTCATATGCAGATGGGCGTTATCAGCTGAAAGCATTAACCCTTGATGCAGTAGCAGAGCTCTTAAAGACCAGTATGAAAACTCGGATAGACGGTCAAGGATCCTGGGTACAGGACACACACGGGACTTCTCTAAATACATGGCTTAAAGAAGTCTGGTCAATGCTGTACAGAGAGAGTTCAAGTAAGTTACTTCTCTTTGAAGGTATCCATCTTGTACCGTTGTTTGAAGCCGATGGTGACGGTAGAAGACTACTACCACTGTGCCCAAACTCGGCAATTATCCAGAGAAGTCATCAAACATCTGACGGTTATCTCACATTGGCAAATGATCTTGCAAACATTATCCAACAGATTGGAGTGACAGTCACAAACTGTCCTGATTATGTTCTCAGCCATCCAGCTGTCATGCGTGACGAATATATCAAGATGCCAACATCAGAAGGGGTAGTTAAATGCCTTCTGCTTTCAGATGTTGAACTACTGATCCAGATATTACATTCCTTCTCCACCGGTGATAGAAATGTTCTTGTGGAATATCTTGCACAGGCAAAACTCTCCCATGATGGTAAGAAATTTCTAAATTGTCTACCACTATTTGAAAGAGTCGAAGGAACCGGAAATCCAAACAAACATGTGGTCAGTATTGAACAATGCGAAGGGTACATCGAATGTTGCCGGATCGATATTCCTGCTCCATTGAAGTTGACGGGGCTCTTGATTGATGGAAGAACAAAATCTAAATGTCTACTAGAGAAGTTAGAAGTCTGTCCATTATCAAAATATCAGGTGATAATGAATGTCTTGAAAGAAATTCATACAGGGCAGTTGTACACGAAGCAAGAAAAACGACTCGTCTTGCAGTGGATAATGGAGCACTGGGAAGATATCAAAGTCAACTGCAAGTCCAGCGTAGACATTCTGCGTCATATGAAATTCATCCCCAACAAGAATAATTCGTTATTGTCTCCCTGTGAACTCCTTGATCCACAGGATCCATTGCTTGACGAACTGTTTGCCTCTCAAGGAGTATTTCCGGCTGCACCATTTGACTCACCTCAGTTCATAGTAGCTTTCAAACAGCTTGGCATGCGAGGACAGAATGAAGTTACTCCAGTTGAGATGGTTGCATGTGTTGATCTTGTTGAGAAAACACAGTGCCCCAAGAAGGCCAGAGCTTTACTCGATCTCCTCGGGAAGAACCCTGGTCATTTTGACCGTTCACTGGCCGACGGCAGCACTGTAAGAGATTTCATGATGAACAAACGATGTATCCCTTGTAAACGGTCTCCACCAGAATATTACCCACCGGATATCGAATGGCGTGGGAACACTTCATCCCCTCTCACAACTCCTCAAGAGATTTTGATAGAAACGAAGCAAGCCGTGCTAATATCTGGAGCTTCCAAGCCTTTTATTTCTCAACAAGATGTTCTGTTTTCCACAGCATTCACTCTGCTTGGAATAAAATTCCACACTCCAATGATCTTGGACGTCATAGCACAAATAGAACATTGTGTGAAGTATGCCACAGACAGAACAGAACAAGATGTAACAGACATAATACCGATGCTCAAGGAGATCTATGCATTTCTGAGGAAAGAAATGCAACGTGATTCCGACGTCAGGAACTATATATTGGATCGAGTAAAGTGTTGTGTGTGGAATGGCAACGGCTTTTCAGAACCAAGCAAAATGTGTACAGGTAATCTCCCGTTCGATCTAGCTCCTTACATGGCATCTATTCCTCAGGCTACTTGTGCGTTTAAGGATTTTTTTGAAGTGCTTGGAGTCAAAAGGAACATCGACACAAATTCGGAAGCTCTGGTTGAAATACTACATGAAATCAAGAGAAAATGTGACGCACAGGGAGAAAATGTTATCTTCCAACAAAGACAGCGCCAACTTGTACTGCAGATCCTTCACCATCTACATGCCACAGGAGAGCTCTCTGAAGAAGCTCGGGTACGCTTACTCGTTCCATCGCAAAGAAGAGAATGTAATCTCATTCCAGTTGATGAGAGCGCATACGTGGACAGAGACTGGTTGAGACAAAGCACCGACGATGAGGAGATGGATGACGATGAAGACTTTACTTTGATTCATTCAGATATCTCAATGGACCTTGCAATATTCCTCCATGTACGACCTGTCAGTCGACTTCTCCTAGATTCAGAAGAATTGCTCGGTTTCACACAAGCAGGGCAGCATGAACCCCTGACTATGCGCTTGTGGAACATTCTCAAGAACAACTATTCGGACACCGCTATCGTTAGTGAAATGATACAGAATGCGGAAGATGCAGGAGCTCAGGAAGTTCGCTTTCTTATCGACATGAGAAATAACGAAAGTGCTATCCAGAAACTATTCGATCCTGAAATGAAGTCTTGTCAGGGACCAGCCCTTTGGGTATACAACGATGCCGTATTCACAGACAAAGACTTTGAAAACATTCTCCGTCTTGGAGGTCGCACCAAAGAAAAGGACGCTGAAAAGATTGGGAAGTTCGGGACCGGTTTCAACTCGGTGTACCGCATAACTGATGTTCCAAGTTTGGTTAGTAGGAACTACATGCAGTTTTTCGATCCTCATACCACACACCTTGGAAACGTTCTCCCGAACAAGAGTCAACCCGGTGTACGTCTCAGATTGAATAGCACCAAAGCACTCCAGAGATTCCCAGATCAGTTCAAGCCTTTCAATGGAGTGTTTGGGCTCGATCTCAGTGGAGTAAATGAGCCATTCAACTACAACGGAACACTCTTTAGACTGCCCCTCCGTTCGAAAGAAGCTGCTCAGAAAAGCCAAATATGCAAGGAGAGCTACGATGAGGAAAAACTGATCAACCTGATGCAGAAAATGTGGGAATCATCACAAAACCTCCTGGTGTTCACCAAAAGGGTAAAGAAGGTTGCGCTGTTCTACCTTTCTGAGGATTCTATCGATCCTTCTAGGGCTGAGAAGTTACTCACCATAGAGAAGACCATGCGATCTCCTAGGTTGAAGGAGAATAATACGGCCATTTCAACTGAATCATTCCGCTGCACAATGACTGCCAAGGGAAATGAAGTGATGTCACTGAAACCAGAAGTTAGTGGAGACCTGGACATTGTCAAAGTGATATGCAAGACTTCAGAACAGGCGGCAGCTCTCGCAAAAACTCTGGATGGCAAAGAGTGTGGACTTTCACCTGAAGGTGCAGTTGCCTTTCCTTTTCATAGACTACCAATGTCTACATTTGAGAAAAAGGTCTACTGCTTTCTTCCCCTCTCAATTAACAGCATGCTCCCGGTACATATAAACGGATCTTTTGCTGTAAAAGAGGACCGGTGGAGTCTTCACATGCCAGTCCCCGATGGAAGGTTGATATCTGAGAAATGGAATCACATTATTCTGGCAGATGTGATATGCAGAGCGTACGTAGCACTCTTGTCTGACAGTGAGTTTATTCAACAAGTGAAGGACACATACGGATCTGATATGTCTCCTGAACAGTTGTGGCCGGATGTTGATGAAGTACCAAAGATTTCAGAATGTTCAGCACTGTTTGATGCTTTCTACAAGGCAATGGTACATGGGCTTGATGGCCGTGAACCATCGTTGTTCTGGAAAGATGGCACATTGCATCAGTTCACGAATGTTGTGTTCCTTAGTGAAGAAGTTCAAAAGGAGACATCCGTCAGTGATGTAGTAACACAGGTACTAAGCGAACATCTCCCATCAAAAGAAGTGATGTCATTGACCGAGAAAACTTGGAGAGCCCTAAAGAGAGTACAGCTGATAGACGAAGTTCTCAAGAGAACCTATGATTTCAACAGGTTCTTCCATGAAGCTTTCCTATCACAAATCGGTCAGGTGCCGGACAACATCAGAAATCAACTGGTTCTGTTTGCACTCAATAAAAGTGAAGACACACTACAGCAGATGCTAAAAGATGTAGAATGCATACCAGTAGAAGGAAGAACTGAACTGCGGAAACCGTGTGATCTAGTACACCCGAAAGGCAAAGCTGCGCCTTTGTACTCGGAGTCTGACGAGGTTTTCCCTCTGGGAGAAAAATTCAATGCCACCGACACATTGGCGTCACTAACTAAGCTAGGAATGGTGAAAGACTATCTTCATGCGGATATTTTCGTCGAACGATGCGAGACTGTTCACATTCTGCATTCAAGCTGTATGGAAGGAGCTCAAACGAGATGCCATGCTGTACTGAAGTATCTGTCGGAGATGTTGGGGAGTGATTGGAATAAGAAGAAAAACCTCAAAGAACGGCTGGCCAGTATACCATTCTTGCCTATCTTGTGTGAGGGAAACAGAGATCCAGCTCTACCGTGGGTGGAAACGGACTCTTGTGCTTATGCATCTGCGAATGATGTGTACTCTCATTCTAAAACATATTTGGTAAGCAGCACGTCAAACGTTGTGGATGAATCAGAAGAGTGGAAGCTTCCCTTGACAGTCGAGCATTTCCTTGGTCTTGTAGATAAATATCCCTCTGTCCAAGATGTACTCAGGCAGTTTTCAAACGTTCGTAGTCACTACGAAACGAATAATGAATGCATTTCTGGTCATCAGTTACAAATGATATGCAAGGCGGTCTACGAGCGTGTTGAAATTGCTTGTAAAGACAATAGTCCAGACATCTCCAAGGAAGATCTTCAGAATCAATCATTCTTCCTTGTAGATCACAAGTTTGTAGTGGCCTCTAAGGTTGTCGATAGAGGCAGAGATCTTCCACCGTATCTATACAAAGCTCCCCAGTTCCTGAAACAATATCCAATTCTTCTGGAACGTGCAGTATTGAAGAGGGAGTTCGATGCAGGAGACTATCAATGTGTTCTCCAATCTATATATGAGGAAAGCAATGGGAAACCTTTAGACGACGAGGTCTTGGAGGTTGCTATCCTAGCTGCCGATCGACTAGCCAATTTCCTCCAAGATGATGATGATGAGAGACAGTCTCCAGATGCATTTCTCCCAGATGAGCACAAATGCATGAGGCCTGTATTAGATCTCTGCTACAATGACATTGATTGGTTAGAAAACGACGAAATCGAACTCCATAAGATTCACATGAAAATTAGCTTGATGCTTGCAAAAAAGCTGAAAGTGAAGGGTGCTCGACAAATGATGATCCGGCCATACGAAATGGATTTCTCAGGTGAAGAGTTTGGCCAACATGAGAAACTTACAACCCGTATCAAGCGGATTCTCAAATCGTACCCGTCCGATGAAACAATTTTGAAAGAACTTCTTCAGAATGCAGACGATGCCGGAGCAACTGAAATCCACTTTGTCTACGATCCTCGCTCACATAGTGGAAATAAACTTCTAGGAGATAAAATGAAAGCTTTGCAGGGTCCAGCTCTTTGTGTCTTCAACAACAAGTCTTTTACAGATGAAGATATTCGTGGGATACAGAATCTTGGAAAAGGTAGCAAAGCTGATCATATGGGAAAAATAGGCCGTTATGGAGTTGGTTTCAATACGGTGTATCAACTTACGGATTGCCCAAGTTTCATCTCCAAAGGTGAACGATTATGCATGTTTGACCCTCTGCTGAAGTATATTCCTGGCGCAACATTGACTAAGCCGGGCCGTCAGATAAGAGTTAATGACAGTGTACGTTCTTTGTATCCAGATACCTTTCAATGTTACTTGGAAGACATTCTTGCAGATGGAGAGCAGGACTATACTGTTTTTCGTTTTCCATTGCGGGAGGAAGCTTCAACACTTAGCAAAAACGTATGGCGAGCTGAAAAGATTCGGAAATTACTACAAGACTTTGAGAATGCTGCTTTCGGGAGTCTTTTGTTTCTGAAAAACATCACTAAAATTAGCATCTCAGAGGTAACAAGCTCAGGAGCGATTGACTCTACTCATGCTATCACAGCAGAGATAACCGAAGTGGAAGGTGAAAAGAAAAATGATTTCCTGCGCAAAGTTGAAGATATCAGTAGCCCAGAACAGCTTGGCGGTACCTGTCAATCAGAACCAGCAGAAGTTATATACCAGATGAGATTGAAAGGAAAAGGAAGAGATGAGGATTGGGTGATATGTCAGCAAGTAGGAAGTACAGACACGGCTGAAGAAAACATAATGCGAAAACGTAAACTACTTCCAGTGGGGGCTGTTGCTGCCCGTCTGACAGGTAAAAAAGAGGAACTCAAAGGAACGGCTTTCTGCTTCTTACCCCTTCCCATTGCAACGGGACTTCCAGTTCACGTACACGGATACTTCGCCTTAGACCATGAGAGTAGAAGACACTTGTGGGAAGGTAGCGAAACAGATGAACACACAAAGTGGAACTTTCACCTCATCCAGAAAGTTATTGCACCGGCTTATGTGAAGTTGCTGTTGTGGATACAGGGATTCTTTGTCAGGAAATATGAATGGTCAGGATCGAAGTCATGTCAACAAAAAGCTCACACTTTGAAACTCCTTCAGAAATACCATACCTTCTTTCCTAACATCGGCGAGAAAGGGTCTTACTGGAAAACACTTGAAGCCACTGTATACGAAATTGTTGTCTCGGAAGCCCTGATGCTATTTCCTTCTCTATACAGAAAAGATGATGGCAACTGGGACTTTTTCCTAACATGGAAGACCCCAGTCGTGCACATGCAGCCTCCAGACGAATCAAAGGTGGGATATTTCAACACACTGCCAAACCAAATGAGTGATCACTTCACATTCCCTACAAGTAGCTCCTTGAAGGCTGAGATGCAAGAAAATGTGAAAAAACTGAAGGAGACACTGATCGAAATCACATTTCCATTACTAGAGTCTCCGACATGGTTAATGCACCGTCTCTTCAATGCATGCAAGCATCTCAATCAGGAAACCATGAACCATGAATCAGGAAACTATAAAGTTCTTGAAGTTCTACCTTCAAATGTGGTGTCTTTCCTTCGCGGAGACAACCCTCTTCAGAGGCAATTACCAATACCACTTTCAGAATCAAGGATCCACGACGAGGGGAGACTGAATGGACTCATAGATTACTGCGAGATAGGAACAAAATCTAACTTCAAAGAAAGTCTCCACGGATTACCATTGCTCTTCACTCATGATGGGAACTTGAGGAGGTTATCACGTGATGAGCGAGTCTTTGCATCAGAATTCTGCGATCTTTTCAAGCCTCAGAGTCAAAGGTTTTTACATATCGACTTTCTAGACTTATTAGACACTCTACCACGAAATGCCGATGTCTTTCGTGAGCTTGATGTGAGTGCAGTATCTGCGCTTCTTGACGATTGCAAATCTTTTCTCGAGTGTGCTTCCGATGAAATAATAACGCTTCGGAACTACCTTCCATCTGAATGGTTTGAACGTTTGTGGAGTCTTCTTGAATCCTTATGCACAGAGACGAACAAGTTGCCTGATGTTGCTCACGATATCAGAGTTGAACTTGGCCGTTGGGCGATATTGCCTGTCACAGAAAGAAAAACTGAAGGTCGTCCGAGAATTAGGCTAGTGGCACCTATCAGTTTATCCTCTACCATAATGGTCCAACCAACCGAGTTGGAAAAGAGTCGTTGGCCAATCTACTCAGCACTTGAATCACTGAACGTCTACAAGGTCGAAGAATCCATTCTTCACGAAGACAAGAATAGCTTAATACATCATCTCGTCACACACAAGGGCGATAGCACGAGGGTTTTAGATGCCTTGATGTACTGGGTTGATAGAGACGTCAAGAGATTCAGAAACCTCGAAGCTGATCAACATGAACAAATCCTGAGATTCTTCAGTAACTGTGAAAGCCAAGCTGATCTCAAAAGGTTGAAGAGCCTGCCTTGCTTCAAATCGATTGCAGGTGACTTTGTCAGTATCAGAGGTTTTGACACAGTTCTTGTCCTCCCAAGTATGATTCCAAAAAAGGAACAAGATAAATGGACTAGTACCACTCGCGCTATATTTCTGCAGTACACCATGGAGCTTCAATCTCTATACAAGAAGCTAGAATTGACTGATACAACAGAGATTGACGTGTATGTACAGTACATTCTGCCGGTCTTTGACCAACTCAGCGAGGACAGCCGTCTTGAACATCTTGTGCGGATCAAACAACTACTACAAGAGCTACCTATTCATAACACAGAGAGGTCCTTTAGTGAAACTAGGGAGGAAGCTATTTGGGGATTAGGATTAAGCAACCTGCGTTTCATAACCGGTGAAAATGGGGAATTGCTGAAGGCCGAGGACTTCTATGACCCCCAAGTCGAGATATTTTCTCTAATGTGGAACGAGGTCCGGTTTCCACCAGATCGCGTCAAAAATTCTTTAGGACTTCCATTCCTTCGAGATATAGGACTACAAGTTGTTATTACTAGAGAATTATTCCTCTCCTTCGCCCAGCAAGTACAGAAATCACATTCTGACCTCGAAGAGATGAAAGAGAAGTCCAATGCCCTTGTGTTCGAACTTGGAAGGATATGTGACCTTCACAAAGACTCTTCTCTCCTACAGGAAGTCAGTATGGTTGACTTTCTTGTTAGTGACGGGATCAGCCAGGAGATGGAATCTATTCATCCACCCTTCATGAAGAAAGGAACTCTCATGAGGTATTCTGGATCAAGTTCTTTCGAACACACACAACTTGTTTGGTCCACCAACAGCGTCCTGCCAAAATATGCAGCCTCGGGGAAATGCTACTTTTGCAGAGAAACGTTCGATGAGAAAGTAGGTGTTGCACAGGAACCTGAATTTAAGAGCGTTATCCAGCATTTACAGAATATATGTAACAGACTCCAAAAGAAGAACGACCGGAAGATTTCTTCCCCTGAAGATCTAGCAGGTGTACTACAGGAAATACTGACATTCGTTTCCTCTAAGTGCGCAAGACAAAACTGCTCTGAGGAAGACCCCTGTGAAAGGTGCTGTATCATCAGAGACGAGCTGCGAAACGTTCCTGTCGTCCTTTTGGAGCTCGAGGATGAGCATCGCTTAGTCATTGCAGAACAGATCTCGTGTACAGCGGAAGAAAATCTAGAGCCTTTTCTCTACCAGCTGCCAAACAAGTGGGTTCCTTTTTTAAAGGTATTTCAAATTCTTGGCGGAACAGTGAAACCTTCCATACGCCAATATGCTTTTGTTCTTGAAAGCCTCTACAGAAGGGGACCGAGTGCATGGTCAAACCCAAATGTAGTCAACATTGTAGACAGGGCCACGTTTGGGCTTTATGAAGAGTTAATAAAGACCGATCCTAAACAGATAGCTGCTGCATTTGTTCCCGGACACTCCCTGTATCTACCTTCATGTCAGCAAAGGTTGGAACGATCAGAAAGCCTTCTAGTGAATGATGTCGACCACTACACAAACCGACTCCTTAGATCTAATCAACCACTCGTCAAGATATTTCCAAGTCATGAACGAATCGCACGAGAAGCTATCGCCAGGCTTCCTGAAAGGATGAAACCGAAAGCAGTAAGCACGGAAGTAAATGAAATGTTGAGCAAGACTGGTAACGATTCACGAAAGTGTTACTTGACTGGAAACGAACCGTGTGGGTTTGGAAGGAGACTTCAAATCCTGCAGTCAAAGGAGTTTCTTGAGGCGATTTGCTCCATCATGAGACACAACAGGCGGGCAGTTGACGAGGAGACCAGGAAACAGTTTAGAGATCTCCTAACTAGCCTGAAGATTACATGTATCCAGCAGTTACATTCGATTCTGCAAATCAATGGCCAAGATATAGAAGGTAGTGAAACCAAAGTACCTTCCTTCATCAACAGTGATAATGAGCTGTTTGTACAACATAGTGAAGTAGGAAATAGGATGGTAACGCTAGTAAGTGTTGCAATCCATGTCAACAAAGTCCTTGGAAATTTGTTTGAGGATAGAAATTATATGTCTATACTGCTATCTCAAGATTCTTCAGCTACCATCCCAGAAGCACTAGCGATGTTCGGCATTGCTTTTATGGAAGATGACACAAATTTCAAGTTGCCTAATCCTGGAAGTACTATTCCAGAACAACTCTACCATCTCATGGAACAAAACCCCTGGACGTCTTTCAGCACAGGCGATTACGTAGGGTACGCACAAACCTATGAAGACGGTGACTACTACATATACGTAGTAGTGGTCAAGAGGATATGCAACGAGTCGCTCAAGTCAGTTTATCTCATCGACATTGGAAAGGACAGCCCGATAGAGGCCAATGTGTTGGACATGCACAAGATTCACATCCCGAACTACACATCATGTATGGAGCCTGTTCTATCTGACCAAGTAAACTCAGTTGGTGTTGGACCGTGTTTTTCTGGTCATCGGGAATCATCTCTTCTAACGGATGTTGAAGAAGCAAACCGACAGGTGACCGCAGAATTGGAGGAGATCTGGCAGCTTCCAGCGGAGCTGACAAAGAAGGCTCTCCCCCGATTGATGCTAAAATGGCATTCCGACAAGCATCCAGAAGGTCCAAAGGAACTGTTTGACAAAGCATTCGAACATATCAAGAGTAAACTCGAAAATTCATCATATGAAGACCTTCCCAAATTAGCTGAGCAGAGAGCAAGGGAAGACCGACAACGGTATAATCAAGGAGGAGAAGTAGCAAGAAGATTCCCAAATATCCCCAAAGCACTCCTTTGGCTTCGCCAGGGACAGGAAGATCTCCGCGCTGCCCAACACGATCTTAAACCACACGATGAGCCGTCACTAGAGTGGGTGGCGTACAAGTGCCACCAGAGTGTAGAAAAGGCCCTCAAAGCTGCTCAACTTGCTATCAGAGGACGTTACATTAGTACCCATTACATTTACGATCTAGCATGTGACGTCAGTGAACACGGGAGTGAGCACGTGCGTGAACACGTGCAATCTTCAGAATTTCTCCAGAACGTACGCCAGCTCAGTTCTCTCGTGGGTGATCAACAGGCTCGTTACCCGGATAGTTGCGCCTCTTCACAGATTCCTCACGAGGTCTTTAGCGACCAAACCAAAGGTGAGGAAATGATCCAGCTCGCCCGTAAAATTATTGCAGTGGTTCAAACATCATTGGTGCCGTCCAGATCATGAACACAAGGTTCGAAGTATACGTATCTAGGTATACACAAATATCGCTTTCGTTTTCACTTCTTTCACATTAAGCTATGGTCACAAATCAGAGCAGCGACCGACCGATCAGTAGCCTGCTCGGTCGCTGCTGGAATTAGGCATCGCCCAGCGATTAGGTCGGTGCCCGGGCGGCGACCGCCCAGGCACCGAGCGTATTTTGGGCGGCGAGTGAAAAGTGAGCAGGCGCCGCCCAAATTTTAACTCCGCGCTAAAACTTCAGCGGCGACCGAGCGATGCCCTAAAAACGAGCGGTGCCTGGGCGGCCGCCGCTCGGTGGCCGGGCAGCCGCCGGGCAGAATTGGTTAAAAACTCGCCGCTCGGCCGCCGAGCAGTCTACTTTTGGGTAATGTGACCATAGCATAAACGACATACCTGCATTATATTGTGGAACTGAAGCAAAACGTGAGTGACCTATTCTTCTAGTGACTCTTGCGAGAAGATTTGAATGAGTTGATATGTACTTATGAAAGCGGTAACAGTATTTGTAATCGCGATAAATAGACCAGTTTTTAGTTAGCCCATGATACACCTGACCCCCAATATCCACAGATCTTTTACACATGGAGCTCTCTCACTTTGTGCACTTTAGAATTATCACTGCCAAAGTCATAGATGTATATTTGTTCGCCCTCTTGAGAAGAATTCTTCCACCTGTGCTCCTTAGAACTGTCGATGCATACATGAATAATAATAATAAGCACGTATCCAATATTCGTCTGATCCCTATCTGCACATGTGCATAATCTATCTATGTAGTGGCTTATTAATATCACTTTTGACTAAAAACCAATCGAATAATACTAAATTCGGTAAATTTATGAATTGACTACTGATGCCAACAGGCCCTTTTCTTCCCCTCACACTGGTCGATATTATATTTCTTTAACTTATGAATCATTCGAACGAATACTTTCAATCATGTGCATTGACGTTTGATTTAAAGTTTGAAATAAATAGGACCAATAAATAATAAGAAAGTAAAGAATGTTTGAAATATGAGATCACTAAGTCTATGCTGATCTCAAATAAACTGTTCGGTGATAATTGTGATTGTGACCTAGTTGCGGATAACTCCTAATTGCCTTTTCCCTTGGGGCACTACTCAAAATATATTATGGATAACATCTAATCAAGAATAGACCCATGTGAGTCATACCTTTTTGAAAAAAGTGACATTTTAGTCAATTTGTATGGTGGAACAAATGGGAAAGTTATCCCGCACTACATCACATAGACACTACCGATACCTGCTAGATGCTTTGATCGACGCAGCGGATGCCTATTAAAATATCATTAAAAATAATCTTTTTATGTTAATTGATTAGATTTAATTTTGGATATCCTATTTCTGTCATCCGTACAGAATCGACTTGTTGCAAAAGATAGAAACACTATTTACCTATAAAAAAATAGTTTTTACTTTTGTCAGATATACTGATATGTACCATATATTATTAAGATTATGTGTAATATCAGTACTACCGTATATATTAGGCCCTCACTGAGTAAATTCAATGATAGCTATTCATTTTAAATGTCCATCTTTTACTGTTGTAATGGGAATTTTGGGTTTATCTTGCTTTGATTTGTGATACAATGAATACATTAAATAATATCCATTCAGTGTAGATGTCTTTAACTGTATTTGCAGCATTAAACAATTTTTTTAACTCAATTATTCATTATTAAACTGATAGATGTGCTGTAATATATTTTGCCAAGATTGTTATTAAGTGCACACCCTTTCTGTGATATAAATTTTCTTTGTTTTTGCACTACTGTAGAAGAAGTGTTATAATTCACAGATATTTGTATACATCGTAATCTTTGTGAATATATGTTTTATGATGTTAAAAGCAAGTAAAGAACATACTAATATATGGTAGTTAGGAAGACCATTATTGATGTACTGTACTCTCACTGACTTATTCACATACATAAGTTGCATTGATATATTATAATTTTGTAATGATGAATGAATTTTTGATTCAAGTGTCATATGATGGAGGATTTCATGAATATAAATAATTGTCTACTTTTGTACATATTCAATAGTCTGCAAGACTCTGAAATATTATATATCTGTTCTGATTGCGTCAAAACATTCTATCAACAGAATACAATGACTAGGAAGCCATCGGCGCCACAAAACAATGTATTGATTTAAATGTAGTATCTTCCAGATTTCATATCATACAAATATTACATACTATTTTGTACATATCGTCGGTGGGGTGACAAAACCTCGTATCTCAAAAATCATGAATTTTCAGGAGAGCGAAAAAACTTTCCTGTCTCAACAAATTTAGTGCTGTGGCACCATCCTTTCTTTTTAAAACTGGAATATTTATACAATTTTTAATGTCATTGTTGAAATACAGTAAAATAATTGTTTTTATATTTGAAAGTGAGTTACGAGGTTTTTGCTTTTATCTACATTGAGATACGAGTTTTTAGTTCTTATTCAAATTGAGATAAGAGTTCTTACTTTCAACTCTGAATGAGTTACGAGATTTTGGTTGAATATGTTACGAGGATTTGAATACACTAACTTCGGTACTGTTAGGCCGTGTGTGAGTTACGAGGAAAAGGAATTACGTATCTTATGTTACGAGGTTTTGTCAGTGCAGCTTCAAAGGGGGTTAAAGTTACGAGGTTTAGTTTAAGGGTGTTTGTGTGGATTTGTGAAAAACCGAGACAGGAGGCGTTCCATGGATTTATCAGGTGGTGTCGTAGGCCATTAGCTACAAAATTATGCAAAAAAATCAAAATCTCAAAAAATTGAGATACGAGGTTTTGTCACCCCACCGACGATATGTAAATACTGTCACTGATGTAATATTATTGATATATCATTCTTTGATGACACAGATTCTTTCATGTACAGAGAGCACATTGTGCATCTTTATATAAACGAATTTTGCATTATTCATTAAACACTTAATGGTTGAACTATTTCAACACAACAACATTGACAAAAATATTAACTGTAAATAGTCTACCTGTAATAAACACCCGCTATATTGTAAGAATTTGAGCTGATTTGCAAAAAAGGGTCGTTTGTTTCCCTTCACTCATGCGAAAGTTTTATCATGGCAATTCGCACTTACGGAACTTACCAGATCATGTTAGTAATCTGGATGAGTTAAGAAAATATAAAGGAATGTACTCTATTCTCCTGAATTATATCTGTTACATGAACTTCATGTTTAACTTTTACTCATTGAAATAATATTGAATAATATTTTCAAGACTTAGGGATGTTGTTGTTGTTGTTTTTTGCTTCAAAATATACCGAAAAAGAAATTTCATGGACGCGTTGATAATGATGCATTTAGAAGGTGAATTCATATAAATATATATCGCACGTTTGTACATAAGTGTAATATCAACTGCATAATTAACGTTGTTTGCTGACACCTTTGTTTTACTTGAAGTATTTACAGTATTTGGATTGGACGGAGAAAAGTGAATATATCAATCAACTACTGAATAATAATGATGTATTTTAAAAGGTGAATTCATATATATATATCGCACGTTTGTACATAAGTGTAATATCAACTGCATAATTAACATTATTTGCTGACACCTTTGTTTAACTTGAAGTATTTACAGTATTTGGATTGGACGGAGAAAAGTGAATATATCAATCAACCACTGAATGAAAATCAGCTACTGAATGATAATGATGTATTTTAGAAGGTGAATTCATATATATATATATATATGGGTATATATATATATTTATCGCACGTTTGTACATAATATCAACTGCATAATTAACGTTGTTTGCTGACACCTTTGTTTAACTTGAAGTATTTACAGTATTTTGATTGGACGGAGAAAAGTGAATATATTAATCAACCACTGAATGAAAATCACCTACTGAATGATAATGATGTATTTTAGAAGGTGAATTCATATATATATATATTTATCGCACGTTTGTACATAAGTATAATATCAATTGCAGAAAGAACATTGTTTGCTGACACCTTTTTTAACTTGAAGTATTTACAGTATTTTGATTGCACGAAGAAAAGTGAATATATCAATCAACTACTGAATGAAAAGAGTGAATGTTTTTATAATGTATTTTTCGCAGACATCTATACTTATACACTGTAGCTTAGTACTGAGAGGAATAAATATTGCTTGTATATTATGTGTCTTTAGCTCAGTTAGTATGTACAAAACATTTGGTGATATTACAGAAAAAGGATAAATTACGAAGATTTCTGTCACGTGTATTAACACAGAACATAATCAATGAAGATGCACTGTACTTCCAACAACAAAAAATCATATTGCGCAAATATAACATACACTGTATATAGTTTTGCACAGGGAACTTTAATGTAATGTTATTGAATTTCACTGAATTTCGTCCACACAACATTTCGGACACCACTTGGTATATTTTCCTTCACACCAGTGTTAACTTTGAAATATGAAATGAGCGGGGTTTTTCCCCTTGAATTTGTGCTCAAATTGATGACCGAGAATTATGTGTCGTTCATGAAGATTGGCATATTCCATTTTATCTCAAATAATGCATTTCACGAATTTGGAAAATCTTGAGTGACTCTCTTGATGGTTTTACTGACAATATATTATTGCAGTTTGTATTTGTATACAGAGCGTACCACTCCTGTGAGCTATTATAGGGTGTGTGTTTTGTTCATTGTCAGTATGTGTATGTTTATATTAATTATGATGTGCAGTACATGATGTAGTGTAACCTTTAAGAATTGGAGGAAAAACGATAACTTCTCTACTGATTATGTCCAAATATTGGATTGTATAGAGCATACATGCATGGAGCCCCGATCTAAAAAGAAATGCCGGCAATTTGGTTCCGTTTCGAACAGAATGACCTATGACCACCTTGAATAGTTTCCGAAGACTCCTTTGTTTTCCACGTACACTTATATATAGAAATTGTATGCATTATGTTACAAATATAATTGAACTGTTAAGAAGATCATTATTTATTGACTGTATATGTGCATTTGTGTATATAATTGTTTGTTTATATTCTTTATGTGCAGATGAGTAAGTAAAAGAAAAAGGAAAAAGCAAAATATGATAAAAATACAATGTTGTTTGATATTTGCACGATTGTGTATAAAATATTGTACAGTTATTTTGATGTGTTTTCTTTCGTTTTTCAAGAAATTTTTCAAGAAAGTCGCTTAACCTGTTGTTCAGTTGGATCAAATCTTAAAGTTCAAAGTTCAATGTTTAGTTCAAGTTAGTACAGAAGATGAGTGTTATCTTTTACAAATTAAAAGTATTCTTTTGTACATAGCCTATATAATGTTACTGAAAATGCATTTACAGAATACTGAGAGTATTTATGCCAAACCTCTCCAAAGAAGAACCCCTTTTATGGTTTTGTATGTATGAATTTTTTAACTGATGTTGTTGTCACACTGACATGTTTGCCTGTATCGTTTACTGACTAGTATGTAAATATTATGATGATATTATGATCTTTGTGAGATTTTGAAGATTCCTTTGTTTCCTTGTCTGTGGCGATATATTGATCATTAATTACCTTGAGAAATTCCTGTAATTTTTCAGCGATTTTCCATATTTACACTAGTTGTTACCCTTGCATACATGTTTCCAGATTTTCATACACAACATAATTTGATATCGTATACGATTACATACATTCGTCTGCTTTTTTTATTGCAGAAATGTTTGAGATGATGAAAACAAAGTTATACCAACAGAAACAATGGATTTTCTAAAGTTTTAGATATATGAGTGATAGTTTGTTACAAAATAACAACGCAGTTTGTTGTGAAAGTTATGTTGCCAGAGTTGTAAATAATGGTATTTTTCATGATATTCATTTCATTCATCTGACACCAATGCTTCACGTGAAATATGTGTCAAATATCACCATACTGAGCAACAGAAAGATTGTGAAATAAATGTCCTTTAATTCTGGAATTCATATATTGTTATACGATGTTTTGTACGAAAATTTGAATATTGAGACTATAAGCCTAGCCGAAATGTGTGATGTAAATAACGAATGTTTGACGGTCTCGTTTGTTTGTTTGTTTTAGCGTTAAAAATTGAAATGCCTGTAATAAATGGGAAGAAAGTGTTATGTATATAATAATATTTTGAGTTTGTTTTAAGCAGCCTCATGTTTTTTGTGAAACATTTTGTGACTAATTTGATATATAGTTGTTTATATAAATGTTGTTCTTCGCCTCAAGTATGTATGGCGTTTCTTGAGACTTCCGTACAATGCTATCTAGTCACACAAAAGTTTTCTTGAGTATCATGTTCATGTATTATAGCTAATGAGCGACTTCAGAGATACTGTCTGCTTGTATATTGGTGATACGTTGTTTTGTAGAGTTTCTTGCAATTAAATATGATTAGTAATCCTGATAATGCTTTTTCAAGCACGCGAGAGAGAAATTATTACGAACGATAATTTTCGTGATGATAAAATGATTATGTATGCATTAATTATGATGGCAGTGTATATTCTACATTTTGTGACGGCAAGTATCTATCGTTTTATTACTCTTTTTCTCAGTTGATAAGTGATACTCTGATATGCAAATGAAATAATAAAGTGTTATGTTACAAATTTAAATCATAAAACTTAAGTGACTTTAAACATGTTAATTGCCTACCATACGTATGTTGTCATTCTTTTTCTTTCAAAATTTGTCAAGTTAAGCTTATGTTGTTCTCTTTTTAAATTATATCAGTCGTTTTTTTAACATGTTTCATTCATATTGAACTAAAAGTGTCATACATTATGTCAAAGTAGAAATTCACTGCTTTCAAACCTGCAGTCATAGGTCAACGTTGAGTGTCGTTTTGAAACCAATTTTGATGAATAAAAGTTTGCTAAATGATAAAGTGCTGTTGGTGACATTGTACACTTATGGTCGGCCTTCTGTGGTTGCGAAACGATGAGGGACAGATAGTTATGCTGAGAGAGAGAGAGAGAGAGGGATGAATAGAGAGAGGGGCAAGGGGAGGAGAGAAAAGAAAAAGAGAGAACGAGAGCGACAGAGATGGGATGGGGATATCGAAGGAGGGAAGAGAGAGAGAGAGAGAGAGAATATAAGAAATAGGCCAACGCTGTTGTCCATAAAGCGACTATTAGAGCAAGCTTTTCTTTACCCCCCCCCCCCAAGTTTGTTCGCTAAACTCGCTCGCATTTAGATTTTATATAATTAAGTTTCTTGTCAAATGTTCATTTTAGTCGTTGATGATAGAGTGTGCTTAAAGCCCCCACCACTATTGTTTTTCCTCTTTATATGATGTAATTGTTCACACTGCGACCTCTTTCTCGCAAATGAATATTCAGACCATCACCCCCTACTGCAAAGTATGATGCTGAAGTAGTATCTTGGACTATGTAAAGAGAGAAAAAAAATGTTGAAATAATCCCTCATAATTTAATCACAACGTAGGGATATATTCTAATGTCTAAAAGTTGTATATTTCTGCTTTTAGGTTTCCCTTTGCAGGTGCCCCCTTTTCCAGAAAATGCCCTATTTTGTTGGTGCCCCCCCCCCAAATTTTTGGAAGACGCTCCGCCGCCCCTGGGGTGTATACAACAAATAACTATGCTCAGATAGTCTGCAGTACATAGCTACATCAAATCTGACTGACATGAGCGCTATACAAGAACCCACTATTATTATTATTATTATTATTATCACCCAAATGGATATTCATATTTTTGTTACTGCTTTTTGTTGAATCATTTTTTATGTACAGTATTTTTATATAGCTAAACAATTTTTGTTTTGTTTATTTTTGTTTTCATATGTTTTAATGATAATTCATTTATTTCAGGACTTTTTAAAATATATTATTTTAATTTGGATCTATACACCTAAATCAAAATTCGATGAAGTCATTTGAAGAAGAAAAAATAACAAACAAATCCATACAAAATACTGAGAGAACCGTTGGCCAAGATATGACATTTTTTGCAGGGATCTCTAAAAATAAATGAGTTAGTATACTTCACTTTTCATGAATATATTCTCTAATTTCAGTCACTAATCCTTGTTTTTCTGTATATGCTCAAATTAATTTGATGTTAGGCTGGTCTACATCTTTAAAGTGAGTATACCCTGATCTCCCGCACGTGCGCACATGGACGTAGAATCAATTGCGCCTGAGAAAATGGATATTTAAAAAGAGACCTTCTTTTCTTTTTGTTTGCCCACTTGCACAGACTGAGTAATTTTGTATGACATGGATATTTCTCGAGGCATTATAAAATCTTTTCATGTAAAACTAAGATGTATTCAAAAGTTATTATTTCAAATCATCGTCAGGGTCTTATTGATAAGTACAAAGAGAACGGAAATTTACTGACAAATATTCCCCAAAAAGGGAAAATTGAATTACTATTGCAATTTGCTACATAATAATATGTACGACACAAATAAAACATGGGCCATTATCAATGAATTGTAAGTTGGAAAGTATATATCACCGAGAAGTGATGAGGTGGATAGACTTATAATAAGTGATTTTCCTCACTACCGTCACTTCGTGAAAACAGCGACGTGTAGGTTTATGGAGAAAATATGCAAATTATATATGCATCTAATATTTATAATGTATTTAATGACTTTTTCGGGGTAAATATTGGACCGAATTTAACAAATGAATGAATGAAAATATGGCATATGTTGGTTATTTGGGGCAGAATATAGAGCAATTTCTTTAATTTTGGAATTCGAAACCAATAACTGCAGTTGAATTTAGAAGTCAAGTTTTGCTACTGGATACAAAAAAGGCATGTCGTCACGATAACAGTCCAGAGCAATTGATTAAAGATAGTGCTCCCTAAATTTCACATCCACTGGCATATATATTTTAATTAATTGTCATAAGAAACTGGCAAGGTTCCAGATGAAATAAAAATTGCAAACGTTACTCCCCTACATAAAAAAAGGGCCAAGTGTACATCCAGGTAACTATCGACCAATTTCATACGTTAACCTGTTATAGGAAAAAAAATAGAAAAATTGATAGATATCGGATTAGTTCATTTTTAGAAACAAGTGATACTTTTAATACTATCAATATGGATTTCGGAAAAAAACATAGTACTATAAAATTGTCATTTATTAACTTGATGAGTTCAACATTTAAATACATAAATCAGGGGAAGTATCTTTCGGTATTGTGAGGTGGTCGAGATCTCGAGATCAATGACAGACAGACAGATCCTGTGAGAGGGACAAGCAAAGAGTCACTTTATAAGTAGTAACCAGTAACTGACACATTACATATCACATTATCATGGATAATCATGCATTCCCCAAAACGTCATTTTATCAAATATAAAGAAAGTAAATTTGCCCTTTATACCAATTGCCACTATACAGTACAATTTAGCTGAAACTCTGAACATTAACACAGGTAAATACCTGACCAAAATACTTAAACAAATAAGTAACAGTCAATATAAAACTCATATACAGCAACACATTCACAAATTTGGATAAACAAACACATATTATAGAATGAATAATGAAACTGACAATATCATAACAATGGAACAAAGACAAATATCTCTGCTTTAAATATCAAAATATCCCAAGACTAGAAACATTGATAAATCCTGGAAACTATAAATCTCTTTATATCTGCATCAAATACAACTTTCATCAACCACTCCAATCCAAATATTTATCTTCCATACTTTTCTTACTTCCAAACAAAGTCTGACAATCTCCTGGCCTACCTTCACCACTGCTCTTTCTCCTATTATTCCATATCAATTTTACATGTAACAATATTCTTTTAAAGCGATCTGCAAAATGAGAAATAAGGTTTACAATGATAGAGGGCGCTAGAAACCCATTAATGGCTAAATAGTCAAAGTTCAATCGTCACTGTTTGATGTGCCATAATTAATATCCCCTTAGCAACCAACATGCAAACAACATGCATTTCTTTCTATGTTCCCTATATTTCTCACTGACCTTGTTCCTGAACCAAGAACTAACTCATGATATAAATTAGAGCGTAACCCTGGCCCTGGCCCTGGCCCTGGGACCAGATACAACATTAGCGCGCACGCTCTACACCCAATTTTGGTACCGCGTTCAATTGATTAGTGTACATGACCATGCACTACAATATAAATGAATCTAGGCCCTATAACAAATCATAACGTTTAGCATCGCACATTGTTACATTAAATCCCCGCTTCCACTACAATCATATCAACCCACATGATACAGCAAAATAATCACTGAAATCGTTCTGACACAATACTCAATTTACATAACAAACATTTAGCATAACATTATTAATATTAATATTTAATAAACATAAAAGTGGTTCAAACTTCAAGTTTAGTCAACTCACCTGTGAGAGGTACAAACAAAGAGTGCGTGCCAGCTTGTCTCCGCACTCCGCCCTCTACAGGTTAAAAACAGGGTAATTTCCTAACCCCTTACAGTATCTTCATCGATTTTAAGAAAGCATTTAATACAACTAATCATAATATATTACTAGGTAAACTATCGAACTATGGCATTCGAGGGTAACCTCTTGAAGAGTTAACAGACTTAGTTACCGATTTCAGTTTGTTCAATGTGGTCAAACATTAACTCAAAGGATCGGTATTTTTTTTTTGGCCCTCGAAAAGTCGAAAAATAGCACCCCCCCCCCCCCCCCTTGAGCGCCAGGGGTTGGGGCCCATCTCCCTAAAGGCAAAATCAACGTGTTTTTACATGTTTTTTCCCCAGCCCCCCCCCCCCCCCCCCCTCCCCTGGATCCGCCACTGGTATTCACATATAGGAAGTTCGTGCTATAACATTTAGTGAATGGACAACTCGTACAAAACCACTATTTAAAAGATTGCTATTCCCAAATGTGTATAATTTTCATGGTTTTTAATTTCTACCTTCATGTTTAATCTAGTTAATAACAACTTGCCTCATATTTTAATAGAGTACTGTGATATTATAGAGCAGAGCTTTTCCACAAGACAAAAAGAAGGTGAAAAATTACGTTTTCCAAAAAATAGAAAAATCTGTTTTCTTTTCTTCCTCTTCTTTTCCAATCATCTTCTCCTTTCATTCTTCAAATACCTATGCCGCTTAGGCCAAAAAAAAAAATTGTTTGGTTGTCCTCGATTGCTTTTCTGGAGTAGGGGCGGGCGTGCGGATTTTTTTTTTTTTTTTTTTTTTTTTTTTTTTTAAACTTCTTTTTTGTGTGTCTTTTTTTTTTAATTTTTTTTTTTTCCATTAAAAAAAAAAATCATTGGGATTGTCAAGCATTTAAACAAACAAAGTCTATAAAACACTTTAATATGGTAAAAGACTAGTTTCATGTACAATGAATATCAAGACCAACACAGAAAGTATTTTGGGCTTTGAAATACAGCACCTTTTAAATCTCCATTGTACTACTTATAGCTACTTGCGCCCTCTATGTAGCAAACAATGCCTAATCGGTGACCATTGGTCCCCCATGATCCTCTTTATCTTATATTAACTGAGAGCTGATTTGATGAGATAACCACCTGTCCAGTGACCTTGCAGGGTGGTCTAATCCCTCCTGTAAACTAGTCCAGATGGGCTTAAAATGAGTTTAAGAATGCTCAGAACCTGATTTGAATGAACGGCATTTTGACATAGAAAAATAAAAATGGCAAGTTTAATAAATACCTAATTGCGTACTGAAAAGACAAAACTGGCAACGGGACGCATTTTGATCCTCGCAAATGCATAAAATGGTATGTTTGGCAGTTTAGATTGCTCCCCCAAAAAAAATTAAATTAAAAAAAAAAAAAAATTAAAAAAAAAAATTAATTAAAAAAAAATAAAAAAATGAATTAAAAAAAAAAAAATATTAAAAAAAAAAAAAAACATACGAGCGGCCCAAAAATGACGAGCGGGCGGTCGAGGACAACCAAATGATTTTTTTTTTTTTGGCCTTATCAGGAATATATATATGCATAGATTATGGGCCTACCATGGAGTTCAATTTTTTTCTTCTTCTCGCAATCGCTCATTTAATTATAGATATCAATTCTGCCAGGTATCCGACCACAGAAAAATGTACGGAAACACTTACTACAAAGTAAACCAGCAGCGGATACAGGGGGAGGGAGGGGGGGGGGGGGCTTGTAGGTCCCTGCTTAACCAAAGCTGACATACTCTGAACACACACACAAAATATAACCTCACAAATTTGTACATGTAAGCCCTAGGTAGAATTTGATAACGTTCTTTATTACAATTCCTTGCATGTCAGCTTAGAAATAGGCTTAAGTGAGCCACGTACGAAAGCCCCCCTCCCCCCCCCCCCCCACCTCCCCCACGACAGTAGGCATGTCACAGCTCTAGTTTCAATTACACTGTAATCTTTATGGAGAATATTTCCAATATTTTCACAGATTAGTCATATTTTGTTCGTCCATGCAGCTACCTTGAACGACTGAATCCAGTTTTTTGATCAAAATTGTGATTCACAGTCGCTATATACAGGGGCGGCGATTTCTTTTCATGACCGGGGGGGGGACGAAATACGAGGGACAAGGGAGCAGTGCCATAATGAGATTTTTGGGGGGCAGAAAAAATTCCGCATCACCACCACTCTTACACGTTACGCAGGCCCTGGGAACGTTTTTCAAAGTGGGGGGGGGGGGGCTAAAGTATTTACGATCAGGTAGAGCAAAGCAAAGCAAAACTGAGCGTACATTGGCGTGGGGTCCGGGGGCAAAGCCCCGGCGGGTGTCAAGGGGCGGAGCCTAATGAAGCTCAGGGGTTTTAGGCATTTATTAAGGTTAGGCGAGCATCCTGGGGGCGGAGCCCCCGGAGGCTCAGGGGTTTTAGGCATTTAATTACGGTCAGATGAGCATATTTTGATACCTTATTTGTGACACTGGCATGCAGGTCACTTATTGGGGTGGAGTCCAGGGGGCGGAGCCCCCAGAACCTCAGGGGTTTTAGGCATTAAATTACGATCAGATGAGCATCAAGGGGCCGCCTTAGGGCCCTTGGTGGGGTCCGGGGGGCAGGGCACCCGGAAGGTTAGGGAAAAATCATGCCATTTCTACAACATTTGTAAATCCCTGGTATCGAATTAGAAATAAACCACGTTTGAATTTCATTTTGGGGGAACTGCCCCCACCCCCCCCCCCCCGCCCCCATCAGTACGCAAATGCGAGGGAGCATAGTGAATGAGAGGGGTGAAGGTGACGGAAGTGACTACCCCCTCACAGGTTTTTGAAGTTTTGTGTATTACAAAATTACATTCCTTACCAAAACTATAGTATAAACGTTAGCAATATACCATTTTTCACTCTTCATTTTCTCGGTATTTACTTGTTCATTTTGAAGGATATTATGCGAGGGAGCGTAGCTCCCGAGTGAGAAGATTTTTGCATTTTTATTTGTTTAAACGCTGCACTCTTGGGCCCTCCAGAGCCTAAAAGTGTGTTGCAGTCTTTAGTCAGTATTTGCTATACATTTGTTTGTGTGCACTTTTTCAAATTTTGAGGGGGGACGATCCCCTCCTAAAAAAAATCGAGGGGGGGGGACGTGTCCCCCCCCCCCCCGTCCCCCCCGGGATCGCCGCCCCTGGCTATATGCATAATATAGCTAAGTCAGTCCTCCATCCTCCATCCTCGAACAATCCTCTTACTAGCAAACTAGCAAGTTCGGTGAACTATTTATATATTTTAATAGATTGAAACATACTACATGGTATATTAACAAAGATCAAAATGAACGGAGGTAGATCTAATCAAAGTATTGAACCCAACCATGCTTATTACAATTAAATACATGTAGACCCCATATAATCAGCTTTGAAGTCGAAGTAAAAACAATCATGACAATACAAATAGCGAAGCACAGCACATGAACGATTCAACCTTTTATTATAAAAGACAGAGATATGCTGAAATGATTTGCATCATGCTTTTTGTTATAAAGGTAACAAGGATAATTGATATAAAGTAGAGGAAGAGGAAGAGACATGCGCACTGTACTTTCAGTAGTAGGTGTGCCAAGTCCTTACGTAGGTAGGCCAAATAATTATGCAAACATGTTGTTTTCTTGTTCTTTGAAAAACTTTGGGGAATTTCGGTAAAGGCACTTTTTACATCAAAAAGTTAAACGCTTCCCATTCCCCGCGCTATCAACTACCATTAACTTATACCTCAATCGCATGATCTAGCAATTATATGCACCGTAAAGTCCGGGCCTGATTCGCATTTATTTGCCCTATACCAGACATGTCGTCGGAGAATCTGGTCAATTTAGGAAGGGGGCACAAGTCCAAGAAAGGGTTCCCTTTGCTCGTCAGCCGCCTCTGTCAGAATTTTGTGTGAAAGGCTTGGGGGGGGGGGGGTGATTGGAAGGGGGAAGCGAGTAATATATTATAACAAGGATATAACATAAAGGAGTTTTGCCGTCTGGACTATTCTTTAATCTAAACAAAAAAGTGAGGAAGAAAAGACAAATGAATACAACAACAAAATCCTGTTGATGTACAGGCTTTTGTAAAGCCGGGGGCGGTGGGTGGGGGGGGGGGGGGGGGGGTAAATGAATGGAATGCAGGGAGCACGGCTGAAATTACACAACCCTCCAACCTTGCTCCAGCACACTTCACTTCCCATGCTTTCAACACAGGCCGACAGTTGTCACATCACCCCCTCCCCTAACCAATTCCCCTTGTTTCAGGAACAAACCCTTTTCAGTCGTTGTGCGTAACAGAGTCTGAAATATGAGAATACAAGTACGCTAAGACTTTAGCCGCTCCTGACACAGCCACAAACTGACAGATCTAGGCTCTGCTCAAGGTTTTAGGTATTGTATATTATGTTTGTCATGCTGTTCGGGAAAGTATATTGAATATTATTTCGATTAGATAAATTGTAATCGAATGAAGTTTTGAATATGAAATGGGACCGGGGCTGTCTCTATATTAGTCCAGCCTCTGTACCGTTTTCGTTTAGCGCACCCAATCAGCTGATAAAATAACACACCCTCAACGTTGAAAGTAGACCTAGCCATTCCTCTAAATCTGGGTCCTGAATACGGTCCAGACGAATCTGCCATTCTCCCCCGGAATTCCGGGGGAGATTAACTCCGCCCACAAAGCTATACACGTTCGATGTACGCTGATTGGACGAAAAACCTGACAATCACTTTGGCGCATTACGTAATGTTCCGCCGCCGTCACGAAGCTACTATTCTCATTATAAGGATTCCATACTTATTTAAAAAAATTAGGGTGGAGTGTTTATTACGTTAATGCATTTCAAATGTTTCTATAAACAAAAAATCCTCTGTTTGTTGAAAGAAATTAAAGTTTGAAGATTGTGGAGCAAAACATGAACTGACTATTGCAAATTGAAAAGAAACTGAACTATAAATACTGACGTCCTGACGCCTGATATCGAGTTTACACAAACTGTGCTCTTCGGGTTGGCTTTATCGAGTTGGTTTTCTGAGATTTACATTTACATTTCATGATTTTTGGAACTGTTGTTATCATCGTTTGTTAACCATAATCTGTAAGAACGCCTGTGGATAATCATCATCGTTTTACGGAGGAGAAGATTGCCGAAGCTTTGAAATATGGAGCTTTACGAAACTGGGACTGAATGACTCTCCAATCTAACATTTATTTATGTTTTATTTATTACAATGGATAAAACAGTGAAGGGTATTCCGATTCAGTTATAAGAACTGCTTTCCAACGGAGCCCTCCCTCACCACATGATACAATCAAAATCAGTCAACATAAAAACAAAACATGAATGAAAACATCAATACAATTCAATATATAAAAAAAAAAAACATTTGTACATTTTGATGAAACTATACATGGAGCGCACATGAGATGCACGGCGAGAACCCCCCCCCCCCCACAGTAATCAGATTGTCGTGTTTTTTTAAAGCATGTTAGAGAAATGTTTACATTGTTTCTTGAAATTGTGACTTGCAATTCTGGACGGACAATGGCAATTTCCGGTGAATAAAAAGGATCATTTTTTTGGTATTTGTCGAAGGTTTTGGGTGCATGGTATATATGGCGAGCATTATATACGATAGGTCGCATAACAGACAATGGTCATCATTACAATTAAAGTCACCAAAAACAATAGTGACAGAATTTGTGACAGAAAATACATCATTAATATTTTGTAATAGTATATTAAAGAAAATTGAAGAGTTGCATCACTGGATGGATCTATATCTACAAAATAGGACTGCTTTGGTGCCTTTTTACTTCTAAACACATCAGTTCAATCTTGTGACATTCAGTCCAAATCCGTTCTTCTTAAGTATTTTCCCTTATGTGGCAAGCCACTCCTCCTCCAATTAACCGGCCTCTATGTTTAACCACACTTATCCAGGCACATAATTGATTTGATTCATACAATGTCATCGTTTAACTATGTTTCGGACTAACTGAACAAATCGTATGTATTATTTTGTCAAAAAATACTGAACATCGTTTACCTAACAGGCGCGGATCTACGGGGGGGGGGGGGGTTTAGGGGGTTTAAACCCCCCCCCCCCCCTTGGGCGGCACCAAAAAAAAAAAAAAAAAAAAAAAAGGAAAAAAAAAAGAAAAAAAGAAAGAAAAAAAGAAAGAAAAAAGAACGCACGCTGGAGAGAAACCCTTTCAAGTGCAAATATTGTGAGAAGATATTCAACTCATCCAAACACATGAAAAGACGTTATCATGCACTGCTTTTTATGGTCTCCATTGTGTTAATAGATGCCAGGAAAACATCACTTACGGGGTTCAAATGAACACCCCCCAAAAAAATCGGCTCGCCGCTTCGCGGCTCGTGGACGATGCTCCGCATCGTCATTATTTTGGTCAACCCCCCCCCCCTTAGCAAAAAGCTAGATCCGCCCCTGCCTAAGTTAAGCTTCTGATATTAACATGGGTAATTTCCATCCCTTTTCAATATGGAAATTCACCATTTCTTGTTTCTCCTACCCTTTACCTATATTTTGATCATATTTATCACAATTATTGTTTCCTGCATAATTATGTAGATGACTCATCATTTTAATTTCGGATCGGCGTGCGCTCTGCAACTAAAAACGTTATAAAAACAACGAGACCTTACTTCGCGCACGGGGCTTTACAGCTGATTTATCAAAAACGCAATTAATAAAAAAAAACAAGATAATATCGTAATTTGCAAGGCAATATATCATACAACCAGTTTGGGAGCACTTTTTACTCACAATTTTGAGGATATCTGCTCTCAAAATGTAGATTTCCAGACCCTTATCGGTAAGTTGATAATTTTTCGGAACGGACACAAAATAATGACTGCAAAATTTACCGATCTTTTGTCAATATTTTCTCAATTTCGCACCCAATTCCAAAGAAAATTTCATCTCTGGTTAATTTATGTTCCTCTTTCCACTATAGACCTATATATTAGATATTTCGAAATCTTACAGATTTTTGAGATAGCGAATTAATGAGGGCACACG
Source organism: Strongylocentrotus droebachiensis (assembly GCA_035222895.1). Taxonomy (NCBI): domain Eukaryota; kingdom Metazoa; phylum Echinodermata; class Echinoidea; order Camarodonta; family Strongylocentrotidae; genus Strongylocentrotus; species Strongylocentrotus droebachiensis. Next base: position 42,752 of record JAVYIG010008733.1, on the reverse strand, counting down.
CGAACTATGGTCACACGTCCATACCTGTAAGGATTTTTATCAAGGGGGTGTTTAGAAATTGGATGGCATCGTTAATGTGACCCCGCGAGGTAGCGAAGCAACCGAACAGGAAAGTGGTCGGAGGGGGTAATTCCATCCAGCGTCGTGAATTTCGATATCCTTGCTTTAAAAAACCTGTGGTTTTCCTGCATTTCAAGTTTTCAAGTTTGTTTGTTGTTGCTCTCTCCACATTTTACAGTATAGAGACAGACATATGAAATAGAAATCATATAGCTATGGTAACGGTATATAATCAAGTTACAAAGAAACTCAATTCACATGTCCGATTAAGTACGGGAGCCTATTCACATACAAGCTATGCTTTTTATTTAGGCTCCCCACATTTTACATTGTTTTACCTTGCCCGTTATATCTACAAATTTTGAAATTTCGTACTTATTTTCCGTTCATTATATTTGATTTGAAATCTTTAATTGTTTTTCTTCTTGTGTGAAATCTACTCTTATAAAATATACGCCTGTATAAAAATAAAAAATTGAAAGAATATAAACTGTTTTTCTGTAAAATGTGGAATAAATAAAACTTCAAGTAAAATGTGAGGAACCTATATTAAAAAATGGTGCTTGTGGATTATAGGTTCCTAATAAAAATAGACATTGTAGATTATAGGCGTAGGAAGCTTTCTTGAAGTTGGGGAAGGAGCGTTGACTCGGAAGCTCTCACCCTGAAATCACATCACCAGCGCGATGTGTGAAGTCCCTTTATGCTGGGGTCCAGGGGCCTTGGAAGCTCTGGGATCCTAGATTCTCTCCGGTGCAGTATAAGCCTTATTTTAGTGCATTGTATGACATTTTTTCAGAGCAATTTACAACCAATTTATGAATTTAAAAATACCAAATGGAAATTGTAGACATTATATGGGGAGTATAGCCATGTGAGATTATATAGCTTTTTTTCTTCGAGATTTAACAGTTTCCTCTTACCGTGGACAAGTGCCTTGCGGAGCAACTTCCAAAGTAGGGGGGCACCAACAAAAAGGGTACTTTACGGAAAAACGGGCACCTACAAAGGGAAACCTCAAAGCACAAATATACAATTATTGCCATATTGTACCCCTACATTGTGATTAGATTATTAGGGATGATTTCATCGTTTGTTTCTCTCTTTAAATTGCCCAAGATACTGCTTAATCATCATACTTTGCAGTTGGGTGTGATGGTATGAACATGACTTTGTATTCGTGGAATTCTGTCACACTTAATGTGAACCCATTCCCCATACTTTGAACATACCGAAGAGCTTTTTGATTTCGTTTCACTGGCTTACTACAACAACAAACACATGGATACTTGATGCCCATATCGAAACATGAAAATCAACATTGATTAAATAAAGAACAATATTACACCATTAAGATAAATGATGAAGAATATAACATCTATCATTATCATTGTTATTACTATCATTACTTTTTTTTAAATCGTTTTTTGTTGTTGTTGTCATTATATTATCATTATTATTAATAATCCTATTATTATTCGCAATTTAGGTTTATTCCACCTTTTAATTGGAACATGAACTATGCTCTACGAACGTCAAAATAAACATGTCCAAGATAGATATAATTTACATCATTCTTCTTCCTCCATCCGTCTCTTTCGTCCGCAGATATCTGTTCGTTCCTATTATCACCACTTCCCACTCAATATATTGCCTCATAAAAGTCTAAGTGAATGAAACAAGGCAACACTTACAATACTGTTCACAGACTAGGTTTTCCGTTATAATATTAACATGAATAATGCTCTACAACTAGACTTATTTCTAAGCGCGAATGGTTTATTATTTTAAGTCGAAGAGATTTTTCAACCGGGCACAAACCTTTCAGATTTAATAACGAATATCATGAGGCTCAATATTTCAGTATCGCATACTCTCTTAAGTTCTAAATCCTTCTTCAGACTTAACCTGTTTTAAGTATTTAAAGCTTCATTTAATCGAATATACGGTTAAAAGTTTTAATGAAAGTAACTTTTGCAAATAAATCATTTAGGACTTAAAAACTTCTCGTACAATCTGATTGATGTCACTTGCGCGCTCACAGCCAAAAGTAAATCGTATATTGGACCATCCATTGGACTTTTTGCCGCTCTTTGCTCACTCTCTATAGATGGAAATAAAATAATAAGCCAAAAGAATTGGGAATAGGCCCACTCTTTTTCTTCTTAAACCACGAATGTCTTTCGTCCACTGATGTTCGTTCTTTTTTTCCCCTCCCGACATCTAAAGTATTCCGACCCCCTGTTCAGATCATCATGTTCCCAAACAAGATTTCCCCTTTTCCCGTCCTTCGGAAAAAAAAACACGTAAGACTAGCTCAATATACCCCAAAGAAAATATGAAAGTTTGCCCCGTATAACAAATACATATAAATAAAATTTGTCTGTGGCTCATCATTCCAACGAGTACGAGTCATGAACGAAAGAGAATTGTATAGAAACATATTTATGTGCCGTGTCAAATGCCTGAGCGTTTTTATGTTGAATTAAGTGACCTTCATATCATTATAATTGATAGTATAATTATTTCGTTAAACGAGGTACTTTAATAAAAGTCAAAATATATATAGGCCTATGATCATATAATATAATCAAAAATTATATAATAATTCTACCTTTATTCAACGGTTTACAAATCATTTCAAATTAATTGACAAATGCAGGAGACCACCATCTTAAATTTACTGCTGATTTATTCATGCAACGAGAGATAATGGCAGTGATTGCAAGTCAGAATCTTATTGAATTCAGACAAGAATACAGTTTGCATGCATGTGAAGAGATCAGGGAGTTGGGCTCCCTGGTAGTAGGCCAAACACCAGTAAGTGGCTAAAACCATGGACTTCCACCCAATGTGTTTTCCACTGCATCGGGGCAGTGCGTGTAGAGTTTCAGCATGGTCCAAGGTTTCAGGCAGGGCTGACCTAATCCTAATACAAACAAAGCTCGACGATGTTACTAATGCATATTCATTGGGGCATAAGCGAAGGCACTACGTCAGCATACATTAGCGCGAACTTTTGACCCCCGACACTGGCAGATTCGTCTGGACGTTCGTGTGGACGGAAATTTGGGGATTGCGCGATCAGTGGAGAGACCGCGATGTGTGTGGGGGATAAAAAGAACGAACGGACTGAATCTGGACTATCTCTATATATGCATGCATGCACTGCATGTTATTGCATGTATCTGCGCATGTGCTATGCCTTATCCGGCGAACTCGGAGATTTAATTCGGTGATCTGGTCTTACATGGACTTTTTGAGAGATTCCCGAGACCCCCAATACGAAAAGACGGGACGATATCACAACCCGCGCATCACCGTTATGTAGTCATTTAGTTTCTTGTAATGACTCGATGCGGTCTTCAAAGTAACCATGGATGCTTTTCATTTAATGGTCATGATTACCACCTGCACCGCGCTTATATGTTTGCTCAACGAAGAATAAAAAAAAACCTTCCTGTTGGAATGTTGGGACTCTCGGAATCGATCTCAGGCCGTAAAATCGGGACAGATGAACCAGTTTGATCGATAAATGTGCAATATTCTTCACAAGCGTTCATTTCTTCAAACAAAATGGTAAGCTTTATTTTACTTTCAATAATTTATGAGACTGTAATATGCCTTTGGGATTGTAAGGTACATGCGAATATTGCTCCGGGCCACTTGCTGCCAGTGCTACAACTAAGTGCTGTTTTTAACTTTTGTACATAAACAAAATATAACATGTTTGTTAATAATAATTGACTTAACGCTTAATTGACTCTCAAAAGCACTCCTACAAGACATGTGGACTAACCATAAGTACGTTATGGAGATAGTTCCTGGGTGCGATTCTTACTGTCTAAAATATTTTTTTCACACATAGGCCTTTATTACAATTTTTTAAAAAGTTTCGTGTAAATATTCCAACTGTCGATGAGGAAATGAAGTAATGTTTTTTTTCTTCCAATCAATGTAGTTCACCTTTAAAACAAAAAATGCTCCACTACTCGGCAACCAATTTCGTTCACTTTTTTTTAAATATCATCTTTAAAAAATATATAAAATGCTCCCCTACTCGGCAACTAATTTCGATTCGGTTTGTTTTGTCGGACCGGGTAGCCTAACATTTGATTGTAGATTGGAAAACATTGCAATTAATCCAAAAACTACATAGAGTTTTATCTAATGCGTTAGAAAGAGCAGAATGAGATCTACGAGATGATACCAGTATCTATCTCTGTACCCATCCCCTCTCCCCGAAAAAAAAAGAATTAATGCCCTTCTGGCTCTAAACAGACGACTTTATTTAATGTGACCGTGAACATATAACCATGTACATTTAGCAATACAATGAACTTCCGGTAATACAGAGTGTATCAAAAAAATGTTAGCCAATATTGGTAGCTTCTTATTAAAAGTAATAGCCTGTGTCACCTTCAATTTATTGTAAAGAAGAACTAATCCCTTGTCTAATTATACCATTTTCATAATTGGGCTGCCAAGAGTGACCGGACAGCAGGCTTTTCCAAAAGTATTGTCAAAATCCTCTTGTACCTAATTTGGGCTGAAGCAATGATTGTGAGTCAAAATCCATTATGTGTGTTATCTCATTCCAAAACAAATGTTCCTTTATTCCTTTATTCGTAAGCTTCTCATTGAGTGATACAAAATGGATAACAGTTTATCAGGGATGTTACCTTTTAAAAAATAAAAGTCTGTTGTCAATTTCTTTGATATTTATCATCATAAATCTTCTTTCTTGCATTTGGGTCCAGTAACCTTTGAGCAAGGTAAAGAGTAAACTTGGAACAAGGCGATTTTGACAACATTTGTTAAAGACCCTAGTGCTCATTCACCCGTGGCAGAAATTATTATGAATAGGGTATCATTGGAAAGAAAATTAGTTACTCTTCATCAAGAAAGCAATTCCAAAGTCATATTGGTTATGACTTTTCAAATAGGAGCTACCACAGTTGGGTAAACTTTTTATTGAAACGCCCTGTATAATCGCAAGTGACTCATTCTGATACATGAGCATGTATTTCGCAATGCCATAATTCTCACGCGATGACAATGTGAACGGTTGCGCAATCACATGCCGTCATGTTATTCGGGAAATTGACAATTATAAAAATATGTGCCTGCAAGTGCACATATTTTTATAATTGTCAATTTCCCGAATAACATCATTATCATTATCACACTGGCAGATTGGGGGGAGCACAACCGGTCTCTGCCCCTAATAATAACGGTGCCTTATTCAATATATATATATTTTTTTCATTTCAATTTTTTTTTCTTCCAATAAAAACACAATATTTACATAATGAATACTAACAAAAATATTCATTGGAAGGACCACTAAGAAAGCAATACTTACCAGGAGGGGCCCTGTACAAATAATTATAAAGAAAGAAACGAGCATAGATGAAATTTGAATGAAATCTATCAACATGCAATAGTAATAAAATATTCAAAAAACACCCATGCATAAAGGAATAAGGGAGAGATATCTTTAAAATATGATGAAACTGCATCATCTGACATCACACTACCTATCAAAAATGCCATCTGCTTGATGATAGCATCTACTCGCGATATATTCTATTTTTCATCTCACTATGTTACCGTAGCTAAAAGGAGATAAAAACCCTTAGTAACTAAAATTGTCATTTTAGCTCATATCAAAGTGTCAACTTTAGAGCGCTATAACTTTTTGTGTTAGAAAAGCAATGAACTTCGAATTTAGATATTATAATATAAACCATATTTATGGACATTTTATAAAGAAAGTTCCAAGTCAGCAGTTTTCATAATTCTTTAAATATGTAGAGATAGGTATTTTGGCGCAATCAATTAACCAGCTATGTGTAAGATAATAACAGACCTGGATTCAAATGATAGACTGGTATCACTCTCTAAAAACTATATACTTGAAAGTTGGAATCAGAACATGCACTCGCATCCCTTCACCCATAACCGTACTATGCGGTGGGATGGTGTCAAGCTCCCCTCATTTTTTTGAACGCATCTAATAGGCATCCGCCCGTCACCTCATATCCAGGCAGCAAGTTGCCAGAATTACGTCATATCCGAGTATGCGGCTAGCTTGCTTGCAAACATCTTGTCTGGTGTATTTTTCATTACGAAATAACATATTTGCTGCTGCTACCTGTCTTATAAAGAGTTAATATCCTTCGCAACTATGTACATAAGAGATAGGGGACTGCAAACTTTCGATTGATTTGGATCAATCGCAACTCTTTATAAGATGGGGCCGAGGTCTACAACGTCTCTTCCACCTTCACTTCATTGTGGTGTCTGGTCATTTAGCAGCTTGTCGTAGGCATTTGTGAAGGAGATCTCATTTGAAATGTTCGAATGTATTTCTCTCTTCCACTTTTAACAAGGGCTTGAATAATCATTGGTGCTTGCAAGAGTGTGTGGAGTTTGTAACTTATAGTATCTCCTCTAAAGAATTTTAGGAACGTCATTATTTTCATCAATGGCATGAATTGCAAGTCAGAATATCATTGAATCTAGACGAGAAGTTTGCATGTGATGAGATCGGTATTACTGATAGAACACCAGTCAAAGGGTCAAACTACCACCCAGTGTTTTCAGTGTTTTCCATCGGGGCAGTGCGGGAAAGGGTTTCAGGCGTATCAGGACAATTACCCTCTGGACAATCACCCCCTGTAAAATTACCCCACGGAAAACTACCCCCTAAGGACTATAACCCCCTTGAAATTTAAATTACCCCCTGAAGACAATACCCCCCCCCCGGAATTTGTTTTACCCCCTAGGACAATTACGCCCCCCCCCCCCGTGGACAATTACCCCCCCCCCCCCCCCCCCGAGGACACATACCACACGGATTTTGTTTCTTTCTTTTAAAACTTATATTAATCAAGTAATTCGTACATACATCATGGTAACAATAATCATAAAATCACTGCACAATAATTACAAAAGGTAAAAACAGATGAAAAACGTCAAACAATACGAAAATAGTGGGTAACACTTCTTTTTCTACAGTGTATATCATAGGATTCAAATTAATTCTTCCACAGGGGTCAATTTCTTTATAGTGCATTCCTTCGATCTTCTTCTGTTTTGCAATGTTAAGTTCTATGTATTTCGTATTACTGATAAAAGACGTTAGCGCACTTAAACATGGTTTTGCGTTTTTTGCATTCGTGGATATAAATATATCTTGTAAACATCAGCAGCAAATGATTTAATAACATAATATTGGGCCCTTTCCAATCTTTGATGAATCCAAACATCATTCTTTTCCTACTGAGATCTTCAAACTTAAAGCCCAAGTCCACTCCAAAAATAACTTACTTTTAATAGAAGCAGAAAAATCAGACTAACCAATCAAAAAAAGTCTGAGCAAAGTCTGGGCTAGCAAGATAACTAATAAGAAAGTTATGAATTTGTAATGACATTAACAAATTTGAAAATCACTAGACAAATTGGCAACTCACTCATGAGTCCGTGACGTCATGTCCTCACTATCCACTAATTATTTTCTTTATATTGATGGTACAAATTTCCTATTTTCTCTTTAAGAATCTTATTTCTGCACACCAGCATCCAAGTTAGATTAATAGTAATATGTTTTTGTGTGGATGCACTAATATAGAGTATTTTTTTTCCAGTTAAATCATGAAAAATGTTAATTTTGATAAACGTTTTATATACAAATCAATAATCATGAATATACAATATTCAGAAAATAGTATAAATTCTTCAAATTTCGTAAAAGATTTTGTGAAATGTCATGCACGCAATATGATAGAAATCATATAACCTGGGCAAAGGCATTGGGAAATCAAGTTTTGGGAATAAAAAGGGAAATTAATGGGATTAAACCATAAAGATCAATTGATAAATAGTGAGAACACAAACTGATAAGCATCTTGGCAGTTGTGTTGTGATTCTCATTGTTCCATAGTGTTACACACTTTTTCAAAAATTCATAACTTTCTTATTAGTTATCCGATTTTGCTTAGACTTTTTTTGATTGGTTTGTCTGAATTTTCTGCTTTTATTGAAAGTAAGTTATTTTTCGAGTGGACTTGTCCTTTAACGTTAAATTTCTTGCCAATCTTATCAACAAATTCCTAAGGCCTGGTCACACAGAGGGGACGCATGGAGGACGCACGGCCAGCGCATTGGAAATTTGCAATTTGGGCCAGTGCGTTGTCGTTCGCTAGGTGTGCGTCATCATTCGTTACTCGTTCGTCGAGCGCGCTGGACCAACGCTGGACCAACGCTATGCATTCGTCGTCATTCGCTGTGTGCGCCGGGAATTTTTGAGCATTGTCAAAAGTGTGCGCGGAGCTCGACGCATGAATGTACACGCCAAAGGGACGCCAGACATGCGCGGAGCACGCTAGACAAACGCCAGACATACGTGGAGCACACGCCCTGTATACGCACAACGCGCTAGCAACACGCTATGCATTCGGTGTAAGCTCGCTAGCTTCTCCCAAATCCTGACAAAAGTCGGAATCACGACTTTGTCCGATGTACAATGCACCGGCCGTGCGCCCCCTATGCGTCCCCTCTGTGTGACCGGGCCTTAAGCTTAGAAGCAACATCACAGTCATAAAATATATGAACAGGTGTTTCTAAAGTTGAATTACAAAAGGTATAATTCTCTGACTCAACTAATTTCATCTTGTACAATCTTTTATTGGTACAAAGTATGTTATGTGACAGTTTGAATAGGAAAACTCTCATTTGTACTTCAATTGTGCACTTGAAAGGTATCGTTCTCTTTAATATCAAAGGTGCTAGAAAATAATAGTTCACAAACTGGTCTTGCTATTACTTCAGAAAGAAAACCCTTGTACACTATATTCGCCTTGAGTTTATATAGTTCAGTTATCAAGAACTCTAATTGTGAGTGCTCTTCGCTTTCTCTATTCAAAAACATTTGAAATACTAAGGGATCAAATTCACATTTCCACTCTTTTTTCACAAAGTTCACTATTGCCATGTATTGTAAAAAATATTTGTTTGAAACACCTTTTTCATTCCAAAAATCAAAATGGAGAATTTCTCCATTGTTATCAAACAATTGGTATATGTTACAAAGCCCTGCCTCATGTAAAGCCTTGCAGTATACTGACTTTTTATCAACCAGAATGAACTTATTATTCCAAACACACTGCTTCATTATACTGACCTGACTTCTATCGTTAGTGACCAATTCACAATGAATATCTGTTTTTAACCATGTTTTTAATAAAGCAACATAAAATGGAGGGATATCCTAGATTTTTGGTAGTTTCTCAATTGCATAATTACCGATAAAAATAGATTTACCACCATATAACCTTAAGAAATTCTCAAAGGTAATAGTCCAGCTGTGATTTGATTTGTGAAAATATCGTTGAACCAATTACCAGCAGAGTATTTATCATACATTGGATATTTGGGAATTTCAGTCCCCCTTCTGAGTAATCAGCATACATAGTAGCTCTTGATATTTTGTCTGAGCCCCTCCACATAAATGAAGACATCAGCTTTTCAATATCTTTGACAAATTCAGTGGGCAATGAAATGTTGGGCAAGAGATAATTTACTTTGGACATTATAAAGGTTTTTAAGATTTGTGTTTTTTCTCCAGGTTGTTCAAAGTATTTAGCAATGGTATTTGGGTTATCTAAGGTCCTTTTCCTAGCAGACATTTCTGCTTTTCTTCCTCGGGTTTTCTCACTTAGCAAAAACGCGTGATGTATTTAAAAGTGCGCCATCTTCTCATCGCCCACATGTGTCTTCCACCACCCGGAAAATTACCCCCAGGACAATTACCCCCCACCCCTGAAACTACCCCCTATGATAATTACCCCCACCCCTATTCATTAAAGAGGAAGTCCACCCTGATAATACGTTGGTATTAATAAAAGCATAATTTTGTCGGGGAGTACTTGTCCTCAGGAGGTGGAGGGGGGATTGTCCTAGGGGGTTATTTTCAGGGGGTAATTGTCCTTGGGAGGTAATTGTCCAGGGGGGGGGGTAATTGTCCTAGGGGGTAATTTTCCTCAGGGGTAATAGTCCTTGGGGGGGGGGTAATAGTCCCGCTGATAATCGGCCGGGGGGGGGGGGGTGATTGCCCAGGGGATAGTAATGTTGTCCTAGAACCTGTTTCAGGCAGGGCATACCTAATTGTTGCCGATTTGAAGTACACACACAAAATACACACACAGCTCGACGATGTTACTGATGCATATTCATTAGGGCATAAGCGAATGCCTTTAATACGTCAGAATACATTAGCGCGAACTTTTGACCCCGCACACTGGCAAAAGCGTCTAGAGTCTAGAGTCTAGACTCTAGACGCTTTTTTCGACGATTGTTTCGGGGGATCGAGCGATGAGTGGAGACACCACGCTCTGTGTGGGATGTGTGTAGATGGAGGAGGACATAGATGATTGAAGAATTAAAAAAAATACATAAAAAAGGACAGAATTTGGACTAGTGAATGCCAAGCGCATTTTTTTAATACTAAAAGTGTCATTTTTTGCACAAAATTTGAAGTAATAAACTTGTTAAATACACATTTGAGTGTTGGATATTACATATGTATGGTGCAATGAAACATAAAAGTGTGATTTACTCCGAATAGTGGGCTATCCAAACTAATTGTACCCTTGTACACTATATTCGCCTTGAGTTTATATAGTTCAGTTATCAAGACCTCTAATTGTGAGTGCTCTTCGCTTTCTCTATTCAAAAACATTTGAAATACTAAGGGATCAAATTCACATTTCCACTCTTTTTTCACAAAGTTCACTATTGCCATGTATTGTAAAAAAATATTTGTTTGAAACACCTTTTTCATTCCAAAAATCAAAATGGAGAATTTCTCCATTGTTAGCAAACAATTATTGGTATATGTTACAAAGCCCTGCCTCATGTAAAGCCTTGCAGTATACTGACTTTTTATCAACCAGAATGAACTTATTATTCCAAACACACTGCTTCATTATACTGACCTGACTTCTATCGTTAGTGACCAATTCACAATGAATATCTGTTTTTAACCATGTTTTTAATAAAGCAACATAAAATGGAGGGATATCCTCGATTTTTGGTAGTTTCTCAATTGCATAATTACCGACAAAAATAGATTTACCACCATATAACCTTAAGAAATTCTCAAAGGGAATAGTCCAGCTGTGATTTGATTTGTGAAAATATCGTTGAACCAATTACCAGCAGAGTATTTATCATACATTGGATATTTGGGAATTTCAGTCCCCCTTTCTGAGTAATCAGCATACATAGTTGCTCTTGATATTTTGTCTGGGCCCCTCCACATAAATGAAGACATCAGCTTTTCAATATCTTTGACAAATTCAGTGGGCAATGAAATGTTGGGCAAGAGATAATTTACTTTGGACATTATAAAGGTTTTTAAGATTTGTGTTTTTTCTCAAAGTTGTTCAAAGTATTTAGCAATGGTATTTGGGTTATCTAAGGTCCTTTTCCTAGCAGACATTTCTGCTTTTCTTCCTCGGGTTTTCTCACTTAGCAAAAACGCGTGATGTATCTAAAAGTGCGCCATCTTCTCTTCGCCCACATGTGTCTTGCACCACCCGGAAAATTACCCCCAGGACGATTACCCCCCACCCCTGAAACTACCCCCTGTGATAATTACCCCACCCCAAGACAATTACCCCCACCCCTGAAACTTACCCCCTATTCATTAAGGAGGAAGTCCACCCTGATAATACGTTGGTATTAATAAAAGCATAATTTTGTCGGGGGGTACTTGTCCTCAGGAGGTGGAAGGGGGATTGTCTTAGGGGGGTATTTTCAGGGGGTAATTGTCCTTGGGAGATAATTTTCCATGAGGGGGGGGGTAATTGTCCTAGGGGGTAATTTTCCTCAGGGGTAATACCCCTGGGGGGGGGGGGGTAATAGTCCCGCTGGTAATCGGTCGGGGGGGGGGGTGATTGCCCAGGGGATAGTAATGTTGTCCTAGAACCTGTTTCAGGCAGGGCATACCTAATTGTTGCCGATTTGAAGTACACACACAAAATACACACACAGCTCGACGATGGTACTGATGCATATTCATTAGGGCATAAGCGAATGCCTTACGTCAGAATACATTAGCGCGAACTTTTGACCCCGCACACTGGCATAAGCGTCTAGAGTCTAGACGCTCTTTTCAACGATTGTTTCGGGGGATCGAGCGATGAGTGGAGACACCACGCTCTGTTTTTGGATGTGTGTAGATGGAGGAGGACATAGATGATTGAAGAATTGAAGAAAAAAACATTAAAAAGGACAGAATTTGGATTAGTGGATGCCACGCGCATTTTTTTAATACTAAAAGTGTCATTTTTTGCACAAAATTTGAAGTAATAAACTTGTTAAATATACATTTGAGTGTTGGATATTACATATGTATGGTGCAATGAAACATAAAAGTGTGATTTACTCCAAATAGTGGGCTTTCCAAACTAATTATATTCCAAATTTTTTGACACACCATTAATCTGTTCAATGAAACTCTTTTTCTTGATTAAACAATATATGTTGAAATGCCACAAACAGAAAGAAAAAATTATCAGATAATGTGATGGATAAGTCATTTTGTAATCCCAAATGAATTGATGTTTTTTTACAGGATGCGCATTTTGAGTGGAAACACACTGTACATGTACCGTATATGGCAATTCCAACATATTAGCAGTATAAGTCCATGGGCCAAAAACTGAAAAGGCACACATATGATTTGTTGTTCTCTTCGTTAGGACCCATCAGTATGTGCTTGGTGGATGTGACCACTAGGGCTATTACCATGTTGACGGATCAAGAACATTAGAATTTAGAAAACGCATGTATTTTTTTAATGTAAGTTAAAACACATTTTAAATATGTCAATATACGCCAAAAAGAAGACACAAAAAAGGTATTAAAAATATACCTAAAACTGATTTATTTATTTATTTATTTTTTATTTTTTCTTTAAAAAAAAAAAAGTTTGCATAATTTTAAATGGTGACTTTCTGTTTTCTAGGACCCTCGGGTATGATAAACTGTCTAGTTGCGACAAGGTAGGTGATGGACGTGAGCGCTGGGCCGTTATAATGAAAACGAATCAAGACATATTGGAATTTTGACTGAATATTATGATTTTCGACAACATGAAACAAATCGTAAGCATTTAAAGGTATATACCAGTTTTTGAAACGCCCCCTCTCAACAAGTGAAATGGAAGCTCTTATTACCAATCATGTGAAAGAATATATTTTTACTAATACTTGATGATACAAATTTTGCCGGGAAACCGCCTATTGATTGATATATTTGGCAAATTATAATATCTATCCGGACTGGATAGATATAGGGTAGTCCCATATACATCTTTCTTTGTACAGTGCTTGTAACTTTACCAAGACTGGGCCAAATTTCTTATCATTTTGATGATTCCAGAACCTTGCAGTACACACCAATGCTTATATGCTAGATGATCAACCTTTTCTGATCGATTCCACAACGTTCAAGTCTTTCACAATGTGTATTGAAATTTTAGCTCATATGAGATGAAAGGAATCAGTTTTGGAAATACAGAAATAAAGCAAGTTCTGTACGCAGACGATATAACGCTTTTCATTAAAGATTCGAATACATTTAAAGAAAATTAAACATATTTTTGAATGTTTTTATAAAAATATCAGGCTTAAAGTTAAACAAGGACAAGACTTTCATTTTGCCCTTAGGTCCACAATTATCCACTCATACATTTCCGTTTGGGAAGCAAGTTGACATTGTTAAAATACTAGGAATTTATTTTTCAATACACGAAGATATCAAAGAACAAATGAATTATAAAGAAATATTGAGCAAGATTAAAAAACTTTTTACGTGGTGGAAGCAGCGCGATTTAACATTAATGGGGAAAATTCAATTAATGAAAGTATATGGCTATTCTAAAATTATATATTTATCATCATTGATGCCAGTTCCAGAATGGGTGTATAGCGAAATTGAAGAAATATGTTTGTTTTTTTGTGCAGAAGTAAGGGCAAAATTAAAAAGAGCATCATGTTTTTTAGACTATCCGCAGGGTGGGCTCGAAATGATGAATTTCCGACTGTTTGTAAAGGCACAGGGAATAATGTGGATAAAAAGTCTTGTAACAGGAACTCAAGCTATCAAATGGAAACATTACTTTAAATTTTTATTGAAACGCCCTGTATAATCGCAAGTGACTCATTCTAATACACAGGCATGTATTTCGCAATAACATATTTATCACGCGATGACAATGTGAACGGTTGCGCAATCCCATGGCGTCATGTTATTCAGGAAATTGACAATTGTAAAAACATGTGTACTTGCGGTATCATTATTACACTCGGGCGCTTTCTCAAACGCGACGGAAGCAAAGACAACAGGAGAATAACGGCGATACAGCTTGCGAAAGCGCCCTACTAGCAGATTGGGGAGGGGGGTAGGAGCACAGGAGCACAGGAGCACAACCGGTCTCTGCCCCAACTGTGCTTACTTGAAATGTTCGGCGACAAATGCACCTGAAAGATGATCTTTTTGTTTGTTTTAAATTGGCTTGTCAGAGATTTGGGGAATGGCACCCCTCACCCCTCCCCCCCCCCCCCCTCAACATTCTGGATCTGCCCCTGCTAATCATGGTTATTCCTGAAATAGTAAAATAAAAAACAAAACGAAATGAACAAATAAACAAAAAAACACCCCAAAAAGATTCATATGATTGCACGAGGTTCAAATGACAATAATTAAGTTAGGATGAAAGGGGCACTGTTGTTTTGACAGCTCCGCTAACCGCTCTTGCACATGAGACTGACAGCCCACGAGACCTGTGATGATAATGAAGTAAAATATAATTATAATTAATAATAATAATACCCATAATAATAATAATAATAATAATAGTAATACCGGTAATGATAATAATAATGATAATGATAATAATCTCGTGAGCCTTCCAGCCACTTTTCAGAGGATTCACAAGACCGAAGACCCACCAGAGTCACAACCCACGGGATCGATATTAATTTCCTTATGTATAACAGTAAGCGTAGGGCCACAGTCAAATATCATGCCTAGTTTTGGTATTAATTTCCACTACTTTACAAAGTACACCTTGTTTATTCAATAGATTTTTATAATGGTATACAATATTTCAGAGGTAAGAGAAAAAAAGTTGGAGGGGCTTCCGAAACGGCGGCCCTTTCGATCGTATTCATGTGGAAACGGGCGGTCGTGCCCCTCCCCTTCCGCCTTGATGAGGGAATATATTTGTTTATAAAGGGGTTGCAATAATTATATGTATGGTGCATGTATGACTGGAAATGTTTATGTTGGGCAGAAATAAAAAAAATCATGATTTTTTTCTTCAGTACAGAGCAAATGGGAGGGGACCTCGAAAGATACGTCACAGAGTTGCCAATTTGTGTTTGATTGATCGCAACTTCAAAAATTCATAACTGTCTTATTTTAAATCAGATTTTGCTCAAACTTTCACTGACATGTACCTTTCACTTTTTTGCTATAAAAGCCAGCTTGATATTGGGTGGACTTCCCCTTTAAAACTCTATTTAACCCCACCAATAGGAGGGAGGGGGTCAAAGAATAGTCGATGAAGAGGAGGGGGGGGGGGGTACTGATCACCCCAAAATTTTCTGACACGTCCCAAAGTATAGAATAAGTAATTATCAATTACACTCAACACTCATATTGGAACATTGTACATTACTTTGTAAATAATATACGTCACCGTTGAGCTACTGTACAGTCCCAGATTTAAAAAAATTAAAAAGTCAGTTGAGCACAAACAACACATTTAGGCCGCTATTTTATATTTTATACATTCCATAACTCAACAAAATTGATATCAACTTAGAACTAATTAAATTTCCATCATAAGACAACAGACCCATGGTGATGGAATTGAAATTTATCTTTAAAACTAGATTTAAACACACCAAACGCTTCCTCAATAGTCAATACAGTACTACACAAAGCAGTCAATAACTTTGGGACTCTAATTTTCACTGAAAAGAGGGATGAACCTCTCCTTATAGATGGGAGAATTCCTTGAAAGTTATTAAAATAAACTTATCTGATTTTGATATATGGAAAAGAATCTTGTCGATAACATTCCTTTTTTGTGAGAAAAAAAATCAACAAAATGCCTTTTCACTAACACATTTCGATGTTCTATTGAAATTAGTATCAAAATGTAAATGATTTAATTCTCTTTCATATGACACAACGGTGGTTCAAGTTTTCTTTGAAATATCATTTCGAAAATGTTATTTTTTGTAA
Organism: Strongylocentrotus droebachiensis; assembly: GCA_035222895.1. Lineage (NCBI taxonomy): Eukaryota > Metazoa > Echinodermata > Echinoidea > Camarodonta > Strongylocentrotidae > Strongylocentrotus > Strongylocentrotus droebachiensis. The sequence continues at coordinate 26,366 of JAVYIG010008733.1, read as the reverse complement.
GAAACTGGTTTGGTTTATTCTGTATTTTCCTCACCTTTTTGTTTTCGTTTTATTCACATGCACAGGCAAAGAGAGAAGACAATGACCGTGAGTACAATTTATTTCAACACATTCAAGAATTACGCCTTCAAAATGTTTATCAAATGATCAATTTTAGATTAGTAAAATGAAACATATCTATCTTGGTTAGGTCCATATTGTCAATGAAAGGCGGAGAGGTTATTCTTGAATTCAAAACATCACCTCTGCTTATCTCGGTGAACTTTGTTTTATTGTTTATTTTATTGTTAGGGCATTATTCAAATAAGAGTCATCACGATATATAATAACAGATGTATTTATAAATGTCAATTACAATATAAGAGTTGAAACGTAGAATTCTGTTCACATGCCTAAAATCGTTCCCAGAAAAATTGGCATCGATTGCACCACAATAGACCATTTTACCTGCACTTCAGACCATTACTTGATAAGAATATTGGGAAGGTTTAATTAAATAAGCGTAAGTGCATTCAAAAGATACATTTTCTTTACTTACGAGTAGATATCCAAAAAAGCATTGAATAAGTTTACTCAGAAACATGTAACTTCATCCCAGTCAGCTCTTCTACAAAGGTTTTATGAGGGATTTGGGAGGGGGTTGCGGTTTGTTGTCATAAAACAAAAATTAGTACCCCATCGCCCCCCCCCCCCCAAAAAAAAAAAAAAAAAAAAAAAAAAAAAGTGGGGAGGCATTTTTCCTTTTTCTTCAGGTTATATGCCGAAATTTCGAAAACATTCTACCAAACATTATTTTCTAGAATAAGGGAAACAAAAAAGTTTATTTTTGTGTTTCTTATGTGTTTTTTGTTGCTTTTGTTTACTTGTGACCGGATATATTAGAAAATTATATTCCAAAACATTACACAATTTCTCTTCTCTTTTTTTCCAGATGATTTCGGGATATCCGTTCCACCTTTAGTAGACTACTTAAGGACCATTTTAAGAGAATATAGTGACGGCCAGATTATAAAGGTAAACCATTCACTACTTTAATGCGATTCGCAGAAGGATCATTAAATTACTCAAGATTACTCAAGATATGAAATTTGGGGCACCCACCCCCTTTAGAAGAAGGGGAATGGTCACTTATTAGAAAGTAAAAAGGGGCACTTATCAGAAGGTGAAAGGGCACTTATAAGAAATGACAGAGACACGTGTCAAAGTAAAAGGGGCACTCATCAGAGAGTAAAAGGGGCACCTATTAAAAAGGGGAAAGGGCATGTTTCACGTGAAAGGGGCACTTATTTGAGGTAAAAAGAGGCACTTCTTGAACCTGCAAAGAGGCACTCATCAAAGGTGAAAAGGGGCACTTATAAGAAAGGGAAAGGGGCATTTATTACGAAGGGGAAAAGTACCTGTCAGAATCGATTAGGGGCATTTATCCGAGCTAAAAAGGAGCACTTATGAAAATGGGGAAGGGGCAAAGTATCCAAAATAAAAAAGTGCACTTTTGGGGCACTTGAAAAAGTGTAGGGGCACTGTAGCCCTTGTTCCGCCCCGCCCCCCTTCCCCCCTCCCACCCCCCCCCCCCCCCCGGAGCGCCGCCCATGATGTAGAGAATAATGTAGGTAGGGAGCTTCTGCTTGTTATTAATAATATAATTTTCAAGATCTAAGCCTCGTTAAGTGTATTGACAAATATGTATTGGCCCTGTACTAAGTGCAACTGTCTCGGCTTTATGTAGACTTTGCCCTACTACAAAGAAATTATAACAAAAATTTACGAGTCAGTAATGTTCTTAACTTCTTACATAGGCCGATCCCGGAAAGGGAGGGCTTGGGAATGGTGGATTACCATTAATTTAAGGTTTCGAAACGTGAAGAGAACAAGTTTAGTGTACATGGTCATAGACTTTTTTTAAAGAGCACATGTCCTAGTAAATTGACGCTGCTTTGCCTTTGCAGGAGCTTGTTCAGAACGCCGAGGATGCCGGCGCAGATACTGTCAAATTCCTGTATGATGTAAGGCAGTATGGGACCGAGACGCTGTACCGAGATTCCTTAGCACCTTACCAAGGTCCAGCCCTTTACTCCTTCAACAACGCCAAGTTCAAGAAAGCCGACTGGGATGGGATTCAGACACCTGCCCGCAGCAAGAAGAAGACAGATCGCTTGAAGGTTGGACGTTTCGGCATTGGATTCAACTCCGTGTACCACATAACAGGTGAGAACGATAAGTACAAATAGATACATTATACGAAAAAATGGAAGCACACAACATTATAGTTGTGTGCTTCCCGACACGTTCCTATAATGACCTAGTTAATATTCTCACAATATTTCACTGTGGTGATACCACCCCATCCCGTCTGTGCTGAAATAAAGACCCTTAAAAGTTGTTTCGCTATAGATCACAGTAGTTAGCCCCTCCTGAGGCAAAGGTCTTGATACTCTGGGGTTGTTTTCCAGCGCCTATTGGCTATTAAAATGTGCTTTTATGGAAAGTGGTTTATCTGTGTAAGATGAAGTAATTACTTGCTATTCTAAGATGAAACCAAGTGAGTTTGAAAAATCAGAGCATAATCAAAATAGTAGTAGTTGATAATAGTAGTTACTGGCGAGTTTGGTCCTTTCAGACAAAGCTGCTGAAAAATAAACGATTTAAAAGAAACAAGCGTCATGTTAAGTTATTCGATACGGAAACATTGATCTTACCAATCATTTGATTGTGTTATATACTTTTTTTGCATTGTGCGCATTATTGTTTTATTATTCTTTATACTTTTCGATTACTTTTCAGATTTACCGAGCATCATGAGCGACCAAAAGCTGGCATTCATTGATCCATTAGAGGAACATTTTTTTGACAAGCGTGGTCGAGTCAAAACTGGATGGCAATTTGGTCTCAGATCCGACAGCGACATATTCTCGAAGAACGAAGACCAGTTTCAACCCTACCACAACATATTTCCCGGAGTGACAGGAGGGATTTCTGCAGGATATTTCGAAGGCACGTTGTTCAGATTTCCTCTGCGGCATGCCGCAAATAGTTTAAGTGACAAAATTTACAGCGATGAAGGCACATTAAGCGAGCTCCTCCTGGCTTTTCGAGCCGATGCTGATGTTGCTATGCTGTTTTTGCGCTCTTTGAATAACATCGAGGTGTTAGAGAGGCCATCTGATCTGCAAGAGCCATCACTAGTTGTACGAGTTCGAAGGGAACACGATCCAGAAACACATCCACCGGGAAAGGAATTTTCTTCACGTCTAGAAACTTACTGCTCTGATGTCAGTGGGCGTAGAGGGCCAATCAAGTTGATTGATTGTGTGACATTCACTACCGAAACACCGGAGGCATCCAAGGCACAACACTGGGTTGTTAGTCATCATATCGCGGGTGATAGCATGTCTCCAGAGCTTTCTGATTTGGCCGAGAAGCAAAGTCATCTCCCTTGGGCAGCTGTTGCTATTCCCGTGAGTTCTTCAGAACCAAGAAATGTAACAGGTGAAGCAGAGAATAACAACATTGGTAGAGTGTTCTGCTTTCTTCCCCTGCCACCTGGTGAGGAGAGTCGGACGGGTTTACCAGTTCATGTGCATGGATTCTTTGCTGTCAATAGCGATCGCCGCGGGATCAAGTGGCCCGGACCTGACCAAACGGACACTCCAGCACAATGGAACCAACTTCTTGTGAGAGAACTTATTCCCATTGTGTATGTCGACGCGATCAAATACGCCATTAGTAGTCACCCCTCCCAGGACAAAGTGACCGCCGATTGCATCTATCGATCGTGGCCAGATCATGAAGAGGTTCGTGGAAACTGGGACATTCTCTTGGAACCATTCTACAATGCTCTCTTCCAGGAAACTATCATACATAGCGACAACAATGGGTGGATGAACATCGCCGACGTCCACTTCAACGAATTGAATGTGGATGAAGATATGGAAAAGGCCATCCTCAAGTGTTTCAACATCAAAGGCATTGCATACGCAAGAGTTCCCAATGTGTGCAGACAGGCCATCAGGAAGTTCTACAAAGATCAGATATCCACTGTTTCTGCTTCTAGCCTTTGCCGTTGCCTCCGTGAAGATCCTGCGATTTTGACCAAGCTCAATGCTGATGAGAAGCTTCTGATCCTCGAGTTCATCTTGCGAGAGGACGCCAGACAGGATCTGGAAGGATTATGTCTTCTTCCTCTCGATGACGGAAGCTTTGACTTCTTCTCGAGTTCTGATGAAAAGAAAGTGTACATACCAACCACCAAGTTCCACCGACAGCTTATACCAGGAGGAAATCATCAATTCATCAGAACGGTACCAGAGGACAAGCCGCTTCATCAACTCCTGTCCAATATGGGTGTGTTTTGGTTTTCATTATTTTATCCTCTAACCGAATTACCTTGGGTAAAGATGAGAAATTCAGCAACATAGATTATGATTGAAAGTGGCCTCATTTGAGATAAACTTAGAGATTGTTAATTACAGCGGGAATTATTAAACTAATTTCGTCACAATTTTATGTGGAAATTTTTCCTTCGAATAGAAAGTATACAGCTAGGTATCTGAAAATCAGGTTTAAATCCTTAAAATGGAATGAGTTAGTCCACTGATATATGGGGGGGAGGCGAAGTGTCAACCACTTTCCTGTAGAAACTGCCGCAGGCACATTTCTTTGATTTGTTTTCGTTCAATTAACTAGATTGTATCACAAAAGTACATTCATTGGTGCAAACTGGATAGATTAACTTTTAAAAATGGGCAAAATATTTGAGCGGATTGTGCATAGCCTGAATTCTTTAGTCGGGCATCGTCGAAACTTAATTCTTATATTTTCCTACTATTTAAAAGTGATGCCAAATACGACCTCATGGGAATGTTTTCATAACCTTTATTGACACTTTATCAAATAACTTTAACAATAGAGGCATAGCAAATACAGAAACGATTAACTTTTGTGTAATAAAATTAACAATTGTAATTATTCTTTATTTCATGTGCAGATGGGCATTATCAGCTGAAAGCATTAACCCTTGATGCAGTAGCTGAGCTCTTGAAGACCAGTATGAAATCTCGGATAGACGATCAAGGGACCTGGGTACAAGACACAGAAGAACCTTCTCTAAATACATGGCTTGAAAAGGTCTGGTCAATGCTGTACAGAGAGAGTTCAAGTAAGTTACTTCTCTTTGAAGGTATTCATCTTGTACCGTTGTTTGAGGCCGATGGTGAGGGAAGAAGATTACTACCACTGTGCCCAAAGTCGGGAATTATCCAGAGAAGTCACCAAAGTCTCACATTGACAAATGATCTGGCAAGCATTCTACAACAGATTGGAGTGACAGTCACAAACTGTCCTGATTATGTTCTCCGCCATCCAGCTATCATGCGTGACGAATATATCAAGATGCCAACATCAGAAGGGGTAGTTAAATGCCTTCTGCTTTCAGATGTTGAACTACTGGTCCAAATATTCCATTCCTTCTCCACCATTGATAGAGATGTTCTCGTAGAATATCTTGCACAGGCAAAACTCTCCCATGATGGTAAGAAACTTCTAAGTTGCCTACCACTATTTGAAAGAGTCGATGGAACCGGAAATTCAAACAAACCTTTGGTCAGTATTGAACAATGCGAAGGGTACATCGAATGTTGCCAAGACGATATTCCTGCTCCATTGAAGCTCAAGGGGCTCTTGATCAATGGAAGAATAAAATCTAAATGTCTCCTACAGAAGTTAGAAGTCTGTCTATTATCAAAATATCAGGTGATAATGAATGTCTTGGAAGAAGTTCATGAAGGGCAGTTGTACTCCAAGCAAGAAAAACAGCTCGTCTTGCAGTGGATAATGGAGCACTGGGAAGATATCAAAGCCAACTGCAAGTCCAGCGTAGACATTCTGCGTCATATGAAATTCATCCCCAACAAGGCTAATTCTTTATTGTCTCCCTGTGAACTCCTTGATCCAAGGGATCCATTGCTTGACGAACTGTTTGCCTCTCAAGGAGTATTTCCAGGCGCACCATTTGATTCACCGCAGGTCATAGAAGCTTTCCAACAGCTTGGCATGCGTGGACCAAGTGAAGTTACTTCATCCGAGTTGATTACATGTGTTGAGATGGTTGCTGAATCTCAAAGCCCAGAAAAGGCTCGAACGCTACTAGAGCTCCTCACAAGTAACCAAAGCCTTCTCGAAAAATCTGTCATTGATCATATGAAACAGAAGCAATGCATTCCTTGCAGACAGTCTCCTCCAGAGTATTACCCCTTAGCTATTGAGTGGTATGGTAAACGTTCTACAAGACTGTCAACTCCCCACGAAATTCTGAGGGAAAAGAAGCTAGCTGTACTGACATGTGGAGCCTCAAAATGCTTTACTTCCCAGGAGGACGAGAGTCGTTTCTCTACAGTCTACACAAAGATTGGAATGAATATCCCATCTCCAATAATTTCGGATGTCATGACGCAGTTCGAACACTGTGCCAGGTATGCAGAAGACAGAACTGGGGAAGATGTTACTGATATAGTACCAATGCTTAAGGAGATCTATTCATTTCTAATGGAAGCGTGGCGCCAAGACAAGAACACCAAGAACCTCATCCTCAATCGAGCTAAAGTTTGTATCTGGAATGGAAGTGGCTTTTCAGAACCAAGCAAAATGTGTGCGGTAAAACTTCCATTTCATCTAGCTCCTTACATGGCATCTATTCCGCAATCTACTATTGCATTTGCAGACTTGTTTGAAGCGCTCGGAGTTGAAAAAAACATGGCGGCAAATTCCAATGCTCTGGTTGACATACTGCATGAGATCAAGAAGAGATGTGACGATTCAAAAACTGATGTAGCCTTCCAACAAGGACAGCGCCAACTTGTACTGCAGATCCTTCACCATCTACACGCCGCAGGAGAGCTCTCAGAAGAAGCTCGGGCACGCTTACTCGTTCCATCGCAAAGAGGAGAATGTCATCTCATTCCAGTTGATGAGAGCGCATACGTGGACAGAGAGTGGTTGAGACAAAGCACCGACAATGAGGAGATGGATGACGGTGAAGATTTTACTTTGATTCATTTAGATATCTCAATGGACCTTGCAATATTCCTCCATGTACGACCTGTCAGTCGACTTCTTCTAGATACAGAAGAATTGCAGGGTTTCACACCAGCTGGGCAGCATGAACCCTTAACTATGCGCTTGTGGAATATTCTCAAGAACAACTATGTGGACACCGCCATCATTAGTGAAATGATACAGAATGCGGAAGATGCAGGAGCTCAGGAAGTTCGCTTCCTCATTGACATGAGAAGAAACGAGAAAGAAACCAAAAGATTGTTCGATCCGGGAATGAAGTCTTGTCAGGGACCAGCTCTTTGGGTATACAACGATGCCGTATTCACAGACCAAGACTTTGAAAACATTCTCCGTCTTGGAGGGCGTACCAAGGAAAAGGACGCTGAAAAGATTGGGAAGTTTGGGACCGGTTTCAACTCGGTGTACCGCATAACTGATGTTCCAAGTTTGGTTAGTAGGAACTACATGCAGTGTTTCGACCCTCATACCACACACCTTGGAAACGTTCTCCGGGACAAGAGTCAACCTGGTGTACGTCTCAGATTGAGTAGCACCAAAGCACTCCGGAGATTCCCAGATCAGTTCAAACCATTCAACGGGGTGTTTGGGCTCGATCTCAGTGGAGGAAATGAGCCATTCAACTACGACGGAACACTCTTTAGACTGCCCCTCCGTTCTAAAGAAGCTGCACAGAAAAGCCAAATATGCAAGGAGAGCTACGATGGGGAGAAACTGATCAATCTGATGCAGAAAATGTGGGAATCATCACAAAACCTCCTGGTGTTCACCAAACAGGTGAAGAAGGTTGCCCTGTTCTACCTTTCTGAGAATTCGAGCGATCCTACCAGGGCTGAGGAGTTACTCACCATACAGAAGACCATGCATTCTCCTAGGGTGAAGGATGACGGCACCGTGGTGTCAACTGAATCATTCCGCTGCCAACTGACCTCAAGGGGAGCAGAATTATTGCCACACATCAATGAAATAGGCAATCAGGAGCATACGAGTTCTTTCAACACCTTCAAAGTGGTATGCAAGACTTCAAAACAAGCATCAGTTGTTGCACAGTCTCAGGAAGGAAAGTCACATGGGCTATCTCCAGAGGCTGCCGTAGCTATCCCATTGAATGTGAGAGATTTGCAGAAAATCGAGGGGGAGATCTACTGCGGTCTACCTTTGTCAGTTCCAAGCATGCTTCCATTTCACATTGATGGTAGGTTCGCCATTAACGAAGATCGAAGAAGTCTACAATCACCGACGCCACATGGGATGACTGTTTCTGAAAGATGGAATCATATATTGCTCTCTGACGTGATTTGCCGAGCATATATCTCTCTTCTATCAGACAAAGAATTCATTCAACAAATCAAGAATACATACGGGACAGATGTATCGCCGGAGTTGTTCTGGCCTGATGTTGATAAAGTACCTGAGAATTCAGTGTGTTCAGGGCTGTTTAATGCTTTCTACAAAACGATCATTTGCGGATTGGATGGCAAACAACCAGCAGTTTTCTGGACAAATGACGAACCTCGTCAGTTTCACAATGTAGTATTTCTCGGCGAGGAACTGCAAACGATGAAAGGAATCAAGGACGACTGTGTACGGATTTTGTCAACGTATCTGAAGGAGTACTGTCACAGTGGCCGTATGGTGGAAGTGATAGAGCTATCAAAGAAAACGTGGCGAGCACTCGAGAGGGCAGGAGTACGTGATATGGTAGAGACTAGAACATACAATCTGAACAGGTTTTTTGATGAAGCTTTCCTGCCATATTTAGATAGAGTGCCACAGGATCTGAGAGATCACCTCATTCTCTTTGCGCTTGAAATGGACAGTAACCTGCATCAGAAACTTCGAGATGTGAAATGCATCACCGTCTTAGGAGGAGCCGAACTAAAGACACCCTGCGCCCTCATGCGTCAAGATGACCCTACACTCCGTGAATTGTTTGAGCTTCAGGGAGTATTTCCAGGTGCACCATTTGATTCAGCTCATCTGATGCCGGTATTCAACCGCCTTGGTATGCGAGGACCTAATGAAGTTACTCCAGTTGAGATGGTTGCATGTGTTGATCTAGTCGAGAAAACACAGTGCCCCAAGAAGGCCAGAGCTTTACTCGATCTCCTCGGGAAGAACCCTGGTCATTTTGACCGTTCACTGGCCGACGGCAGCACTGTAAGAGATTTCATGATGAACAAACGATGTATCCCTTGTAAACAGTCTCCGCCAGAGTATTACCCACCGGATATCAAATGGCGTGGGAACACTTCATCCCGTCTCACAACTCACCAAGAGATTTTGATAGAAACGAAACAAGCCGTGCTAATGTCTGGAGCTTCCAAGTCTTTTATTTCTCAACAAGATGTTCTGTTTTCCACAGCATTTACTCTGCTTGGAATAACATGCCACACTCCAGTGATCTCGGACGTCATAGCACAAATAGAACAGTGTGTGAAGTATGCCACATACAGAACAGAACAAGATGTAACAGACATAATACCGATGCTCAAGGAGATCTATGCATTCCTGAGGGAAGAATGGCAGCGTGATTCAAACGTCAGAAACTGTTTATTGGATCGAGTAGAGTGTTGTGTGTGGAATGGAAACGGATTTTCAGAACCAAGCAAAATGTGTACAGGTAATCTTCCGTTCGATCTAGCTCCTTACATGGCATCTATTCCCAAGGCTACTTGTGCGTTTAAAGATTTGTTTGAGGCGCTTGGGGTCAAAAGGAACATCGACACAAATTCGGAAGCTCTGGTTGAAATACTACATGAAATCAAGAGCAAATGTGACGTCCTAGGAGCAAATGTAACCTTCCAACAAAGACAGCGCCAACTTGTACTGCAGATTCTTCACCATCTACATGCAACAGGAGAGCTCTCAAAAGAAACTCGGGTACGCTTACTCGTTCCATCGCAAAGAGGAAAATGTCATCTCATCCCAGTTGATGAGAGCGCATACGTGGACAGAGACTGGTTGAGACAAAGCACCGACAATGAGGAGATGGATGACGATGAAGACTTTACTTTGATTCATTCAGATATCTCAATGGAACTTGCAATATTCCTCCACGTACGACCTGTCAGTCGACTTCTCCTAGATACAGAAGAATTGCAGGGTTTCACACCAGCTGGGCAGCATGAACCCCTGACTATGCGCTTGTGGAATATTCTCAAAAACAACTATGTGGACACCGCCATCATTAGTGAAATGATACAGAATGCGGAAGATGCAGGAGCTCAGGAAGTTCGCTTCCTCATTGACATGAGAAGAAACGAGAAAGAAACCAAAAGATTGTTCGATCCGGGAATGAAGTCTTGTCAGGGACCAGCTCTTTGGGTATACAACGATGCCGTATTCACAGACCAAGACTTTGAAAACATTCTCCGTCTTGGAGGGCGTACCAAGGAAAAGGACGCTGAAAAGATTGGGAAGTTTGGGACCGGTTTCAACTCGGTGTACCGCATAACTGATGTTCCAAGTTTGGTTAGTAGGAACTACATGCAGTGTTTCGACCCTCATACCACACACCTTGGAAACGTTCTCCCGAACAAGAGTCAACCCGGGGTTCGTCTCAGATTGAATAGCTCCAAACCACGCCGGAGATTCCCAGATCAGTTCAAGCCATTCAATGGAGTGTTCGGGCTCGATTTCAGTGGAGGAAATGAGCCATTCAACTACAACGGAACACTTTTTAGACTGCCCCTCCGTTCTAAAGAAGCTGCACAGAAAAGCCAAATATGCAAGGAGAGCTACGATGGGGAGAAAATGATCAACCTGATGCAGAAAATGTGGGAATCATCGCAAAACCTCCTGGTTTTCACCAAACAGGTAAAGAAGGTTTCCCTGTTCTACCTTTCTGAGAATTCTAGCGATCCTACCAGTGCTGAGGAGTTACTCACCATACAGAAGACCATACACTCTCCTAGGGTGAAGGATGACGATACCGTTGTGTCAACTGAATCGTTCCGCTGCACAATGACTGCAAAAGGAAATGAAATGATGTCACAGAAACAAGAAGTAAGTGGAGACCTGGATATAGTCAAAGTGATATGCAAGACTTCAGAACAGGCAGCATCTCTAGCAAAATCTCCAGATGGCAGGGAGTGTGGACTTTCACCAGAAGGTGCGGTTGCCTTTCCGTTTCATAGACTACCAATGTCTACATTTGAGAAGAAGATCTATTGCTTCCTTCCCCTCTCAATTAACAGCATGCTCCCGGTACATATCAACGGATCTTTTGCTGTAAAAGAGGATCGGCGGAGTCTTCACATGCCAGTCCCCGATGGAAAGTTGATTACTGAGAAATGGAATCACATACTTCTGGCAGATGTGATATGCAGAGCGTACGTTTCACTCTTGTCTGACAGTGAGTTTATTCAACAAGTGAAGGACACATACGGCTCGGATATGTCTCCTGAGGAGTTGTGGCCAGATATTGATGACGTACCAAATAATTCAGAATGTTCAGCACTGTTTGATGCTTTCTACAAGGCAATGGTACATGGGTTGGATGGCCGTGAACCATCATTGTTCTGGAAAGATGGCAAATTGCATCAGTTCACGAATGTTGTGTTCCTTAGTGAAGAAGTTCAGAAAGAGACATCAGTAAGTGATGTGGTAACAAAGGTACTAAGCGACCATCTCCCCTCAATGGAAGTGATGTCATTGACCGAGAAAACTTGGAGAGCCCTAAAGAGAGTACAGCTGATAAATGAAGTTCTCAAGAGAACTTATGATTTCAACAGGTTCTTCAATGAAGTTTTTCTACCACAAATCAGTCAGGTGCCGGACAACATCAGAAACCAACTGGTTCTGTTTGCACTCAATAAAAGTGAAGACACACTGCAGCAGAAACTAAAGGATGTGGAATGCATACCAGTACAGGGAGGAACTGAACTGCGGAAACCTTGTGATCTAGTACACCCGAAAGGCAAAGTTGCGCCTTTGTACTCGGAGTCTGATAAGGTTTTCCCTATGGGAGAAAAATTCAATGCCACTGACACATTGGCGTCACTTAGTGAGCTAGGAATGGTGAATGACTATCTTCATGAGGATATTTTCGTCGAGCGATGCGAGACTGTTCACATTCTGCATTCAAGCTGTCTGGAAGTAGCTCAAATGAGATGCTATGCTGTACTGGAGTATTTGTCGGACATGTTGGGGAGTGGTTGGAATAGGAAGAAAAACCTCAAAGAACGGCTGGCGAGTATACCATTCTTGCCTATCTTGTGTGAGGGAAACAGAGATCCAGCTCTACCGTGGGTGGAAACGGACTCTTGTGCTTATGCATCTGCCAATGATATGTACTCTCATTCTAAAACATATTTGGTAAGCAGCACGTCAAACGTTGTGGACGAATCAGAAGAGTGGAAGCTTCCCTGGAAAGTCGAGCACTTTCTTGGTCTTGCAAATAAATATCCCTCTGTCCAAGATGTACTCAAGCAATTCTCGAACTTTCGTAGTCACTACGAAATGAATAATGAATGCATTTCTGATCATCAGTTACAAATGATATGCAAGGCGGTCTACGAGCGTGTTGAAATTGCTTGTAAAGAAAATAGTCCTGATATCTCCAACGAAGATCTTCAGAATCAATCATTCTTTCTTGTAGATCGCAAGTTTGTAGTGGCCTCTATGGTTGCCGATGGAGGCAGAGATCTTCCACCGTATCTATTTAAATCTTCCCAGTTCCTGAAACAATATCCAAGTCTTTTGAAACGTGCAGCATTGAAGAGGGAATTTGATGCCGGAGACTATCAAGGTGTTCTCCAATCTATCAACGAGGATAGCAGTGGGAAACCTCTAGACGATGGGGTCTTGGAGGTTGCTATCCTAGCTGCCGATCGACTTGCCAGTTTCCTCGATGATGATGATGATGATGATTGGAAACCGCCTTCAGATGTATTTCTCCCAGATGAGCACAAATGCATGAGGCCTGTATCAGATCTCTGCTACAGTGACGTTGACTGGTTTGAATACGACGAAATCGAACTCCATAAGTGTCACATGAGAGTCAGTTTTATGCTTGCAAAAAAGCTGAAAGTGAAGGATGTTCGACAACAGATGCTTCGGTCATACGATCTGGGTTTCCCAGGGGAAGAGTTTGGCCAGCATGAGAAACTTACAACCCGTATCAAGCGGATTCTCGATTCATACCCATCTGATGAAACAATTCTGAAAGAACTTCTTCAGAATGCAGACGATGCTGGAGCAACTGAAATCCACTTTGTCTACGATCCTCGCTCACATAATGGAAATAAACTTCTAGGAGATGGTATGAAAGCTTTGCAGGGTCCTGCTCTTTGTGTCTTCAACAACCAGTCTTTTACAGGTGAAGATATTCGTGGGATACAGAATCTTGGAGAAGGTAGCAAAGCTGATCATATGGGAAAGATAGGCCGTTATGGGGTCGGTTTCAATGCGGTGTATCAACTTACGGATTGCCCAAGTTTCATCTCCAAAGGTGAACGATTATGCATGTTTGACCCTCTGCTGAAATATATTCCGGGAGCAACACCGATTAAGCCGGGCCTTCAGATAAAAGTTAATGGCAGTGTGCGTTCTTCGTTCCCAGATATCTTTCAATGTTACTTGGAAGACATACTTGCAGATGGGGAAGAGGACTTTACTGTTTTTCGTTTTCCATTGCGGGAGGAAGCTTCAACACTCAGCACAAACGTATGGCGAGCTGAACAGATTCGGAAGCTACTACAAGACTTTGAGGATGCTGCATTCGAGAGTCTTTTGTTTCTGAAAAACATCACTAAAATCAGCATCTCAGAAGTAACAAGCTCAGGAGCGATTGGCTCTACTCATGCTATCACAGCAGAGATAACTGAAGTGGAAGGTGAAAAGAAAATGGATTTCTTGCGCAAAGTTCAAGATATCAGTAGAGCAGCAAAGGATGACAGTACCTGGCAACCAGAACCAGCAGAAGTCATATACCAGATGAAATTGAAAGGGACAGGAAGAGATGAGGATTGGGTGATATGTCAGCAAGTAGGAAGTGCAGACACGGCTGAAGTAAACATAATGCGAAAATACAAACTACTTCCAGTGGGGGCTGTTGCTGCCTGTCTGACAGATAAAAGAGTGGGACTCAAAGGAAGGGCCTTCTGCTTCTTACCCCTTCCAATTGCAACGGGACTTCCAGTTCACGTGCACGGACACTTCGCCTTAGACTATGAGAGTAGAAGACACTTGTGGGAATGCAGCAAACCAGATGAACAAACAAATTGGAACTTTCACGTCACCCAGAAAGTTATTGCACCGGCTTATGTGAAGTTGTTGTTGTGGATACAGGAATTCTTTGTCAGGAAATATAAATGGTCAGGATCACTGTCATGTGAACAGAAAGCTTACACTTTGAAACTCCTTCAGAAATACCACACCTTCTTTCCTAACACCAGCGACAAAGGGCTGTACTGGAAAGAACTTGAAGCCACCGTATACGAAATTGTTGCCTCGAAAGCCCTGATGCTATTTCCTTCTCTATACAGAAAAGATGATGGCAACAGCGACTTTTTCCTAACATGGAAGACCCCTGTCGTGCACATGCAGTCTCCAGACGAATCAAAGGTGGGATATTTCAACACACTGCCAAACCACATGAGTGACAACTTCAGATTACTTAGCTACTTGAAGGCTGAGAATCAAGAAAATGTGAAAAAACTGAAGGAGACACTGATTGAAATCACATTTCCATTACTAGAGTCTCCAACATGGGTAATGCACCGTCTCCGAAATGCATGCAAGCATCTCAATCAGGAAACCATGAACCTTGAATCAGTAAGCTATGAAGTTCTTGAAGTTTTACCTTCAAATGTGGTGTCTTTCCTTCGCGGAGACAACCCCCTTCAGAGGCAATTACCAATGACACTTTCAAAATCAAGGATCCACGACGAGAAGAGACTGAAGGGACTCATAGATTACTGCAAGAAGGGAACACAATCTAACTTCAATGAAAATCTCCACAGACTACCATTGCTCTTCACTCAGGATGGGAACTTGAGGAGGTTATCACGTGATGAGCCAGTCTTTGTATCAGAATTCTGCGATCTTTTCATTCCTCAGAGTCATAGGTTTCTACATACCAACTTTCTAGACACTCTACCACGAAATGCCGATGTCTTTTGTAAGCTTGACGTGAGAGCAGTATCTGCGCTTCTTGATGATTGCCACCCTTATCTCGAGTCTGCTACAGGTGAAATAATAAAGCTCCAGAACAACCTTTCATCTGAATGGTTTGAACGTTTGTGGAGTCTTCTTGAATCCTTCTGCACAGAGACGAAAAGGTTGACTGAGGTTGCTCGCGATATCAGAGTTGAACTTGGCCGTTGGGCGATATTACCTGTCACTGAAACAAAAACTCAGTATCATCGGGAAATTAAGCTTGTGGCACCTATCAGTTTATCCTCTACGATAATAGTCCAACCAACCGAGTCGGAAAAGAGATATTGGACAATCTACTCCGCACTTGAATCACTGAACGTCTACAAGGTCGAAAAATCCATTCTTCACAAAGACAATTCTAGATTGATACATCATCTCGTCACACACAAGGACGATAGCACGAGGGTCTTAGATGCTTTGATGTACTGGGCTGATAGAGACTTCAGGAGATTCAGAAACCTCAAAGCTCATCAACATGAAGAAATCCTGAGATTCTTCAGTAACTGTGAGAGCCAAGCTGATCTCAAGAGGTTGAAGAGCCTGCCTTGCTTCAAATCGATTGCAGGTGACTATGTCAGTATCAGAGAATTCGACACAGTTCTTGTCCTTCCGAGTAAGATTCCAAAAAAGGAACAAGATAAATGGGTTAGTACCACTTGTGCTATATTCCTACAGTACAACAAAGCGCTTAAATCTCTATACAAGAAGCTAGGATTGACGGATACAACAGAGATTGACGTGTATGTACAGTACATTCTTCCAGTCTTTGACCAACTCAGCGAGGACAGCCGTCTTGAACATATTGTGCGGATCAAACAACTACTACAAGAGCTACCTATTTATAACACAGAGAGGTCCTTTAGTGAAACTAGGAAGGAAGCTATTCGGAGATTAAGATTACGTCACCTGCGTTTCATAACCGGTGAAAATGGGGAATTGCTGAAGGCCGAGGACTTCTATGACCCACATGTCGAGCTATTTTATCGAATGTTGAACAAGGTCCAGTCTCCACCAAAGCGCGTCATAGATTGTTTAGGCCTTGCTTTCCTTCGAGAAATAGGACTACAAGTTGTCATTACTGGAGAATTATTCCTCTCCTTTGCCCAGCAGGTGCAGGGATCACACTCTGACCTCGAAGAGATGAAACAGAAGTCACGTGCCCTTGTATCTGAATTGAGAAGGAGATGTGATCTTCACAGAGACTCTTCTTTCCTACAGCGAGTCGGTATGGTTGACTTTCTTGTGAGTGATGGGATCAGCCAAGAGATGAAATATATTCATCCACCCTTCATGAAGAAAGGAACTCTCATGAGGTATTCTGGATCAAGTTCTTTCGAACACATACGACTGTTATGGTCCACCAACAGCGTCCTGCCAAAATATACGACTTCTGGGAAATGCTTCTCTTGTGGAATACCTTTCGATGAGAAAATGGGCGTCGCACAGAAACCTAAATGTATGAGTGTTATCCAGCATTTGCGGAATATATGTAACAGAGTCCAACAGAAGAATGACAAGAAGGTATCTTTCCCTGAATATCTAGCTAGTGTACTACAGGAAATATTGACATTCGTTTCCTCCAAGTGCGCAGGACAAAACTGCTCTCATGAAGACCCCTGTGAAAGGTGCTGTATCATCAGAGATGAGTTGCGAAACGTTCCTATCGTCTTTTTGGAGCTCGAGGATAAGCATCGCTTAGTCAAAGCAGATCAGATCTCACGTACGATGGAAGGAAATCTAGAGCCTTTTCTCTACCAGCTGCCAGACAAGTGGGTTCCTTTCTTCAAGGTATTTCGAATTCTTGGCGGAACAGTGAAACCTTCCATACGTCAATATGCTTTTGTTCTTGAAAGCCTCTACGAAAGGGGACAGAGTGCATGGTCAAACCCAAATGTAGTAAACATGATAGACAGGGCCACGTGTGGCCTTTATGAAGAGTTAATGAAGACCAATCCTGCACAGATAGCTGCTGCTTTTGTTCCCGGACACTCACTGTATCTACCCTCATGTCAGCAAAGCTTGGAACGATCAGATCGCCTTCTAGTGAATGATGTCGAACACTATACAAATCGACTTCTTAGATCTAATCTCCCACTCGTCAAGATCTTTCAAAGTCACGAACGAATCGCACGAGAAGCTATCTCCTTGCTTCCTGAAAGTATGAAACCGAAAGCAGTAAGCACAGAGGTGAAAGAAATGTTGAGCAAGACTGGTCACGATTTGCAAAAGTGTTTCTTGACTGGAAACGATCCATGTGAGTTTGAAAGAAGACTTCAAATCCTGCATTCTAAGGAGTTTCTTAGTGCGCTTTGCGCCATCATGAGGCACAACAGGCGGGAAGAAGTTGCCGAGGAGACCAGGAAACAGTTTAGAGATCGCCTAAATGGACTCAAGATTACATGTATGCAGCAGTTACATTCAATCCTGCAAATCAATGGTCAATACATAGAAGGTAGTGAAACCGAAGTACCTTCCTTCATCAACAGTGGTAATGAGCTGTTTGTTCAGCATAGTGAAGGAAAAAATATAATGGAAACACTATTAAGTGTTGCAATCCATGTCAACCAAGTCCTTGGTAATGAGTTTGAGGATAGATATAATATGGCTATCCTGCTATCTCAAGAATCTCCAGCTACTATCCCGAAAGCACTAGCGAAGTTCGGCATTGCCGCAGAAAAAATGGAAGATGACACAAGTTTCATGTTGCCTAAACCTGGAAGTACTATTCCAGAACAACTCTACCACCTCATAGAACAGAACCCCTGGACGTCTTTCAGCACAGGCGATTATGTAGGGTACGCACAAACCGATGAAGACGGTGACTACCACATATACGCAGTAGTGATCAAGAGGATACGCAATGAGTCGCTCAAGTCAGTTTATCTCATCGACATTGGAAAGGACAGCCCGATAGAAGCCAATGTGTTGGACATGCACAAAATTCACATCCCGAAGTCCACATCAGGTATGGAGCTTGTTCCATCTGATAAAGTAAACTCAGATGATGCTGAACCGTGTCTTTCTGGTCATCGGGAATCATCTCTTCCGACTGATGTTGAAGAAGCAAAGCGACAGGTGACTACAGAATTGGAGGAAATCTGGCAGCTTCCAGAGGAGCAGAAAAGGAAGGCTCTCCGCCGATTGATGCTAAAATGGCATCCAGACAGGCATCCAGAAGGTCCGAAGGAACTGTTTGACGAAGCATTCAAACATCTCCAGATTGAACTTCAAAGACTAGAAAAGGGTCTTTCAAAAACAACTTCATCGTATGAAGACCTTTTCAAATCAGCTGAGCAGAGAGCAAGGGAAGACCGACGACGGTATACTCACTTCGGAGGATTTGCATCAGGATTTTGGTCAGGAGCTGGTTCTGGTTTTGGAGGAGGAAGGGGTAGAGGAGGTTCTAGATCAGGTTACTGGAAGAGCTTCTTCACTGAGGCTTCGAGATCACCAGATATCCGCAATGCTCGCCGTTGGCTACGCCAGGGACAAGAAGATCTCCGCGCTGCCAAACACGATCTTAACCCACACGATGAGCCGTCACTAGAGTGGGTGGCATACAAGTGCCACCAGAGTGTAGAAAAGGCCCTCAAAGCTGCTCAACTTGCCATCAGAGGATGTTACAGTTGTACCCATAACATTGATGGTCTAGCCCGTGACGTTAGTGAACACTTAAACTCATCAGAACTTCGCCAGAACGTATGCCAGCTCAGCTCTCTCGTGGATGATCAACGGGCTCGGTACCCGGATAGGTGCGCCTCCTCACAGATTCCTCACGAGGTCTTTAGAGATCGAGTAAAATGTGAAGAAATGATCCAGCTCACCCGTAAGATTCTTGCAGAGGTTCAATCATCATTGGTTCCGTCCAGATCATGAACACTAGGTTCGAAGTACACGTATCTAGATATACACAACTATCATTTTCGTTTCCACTGCTTTCACATACACGACGTACATGCATAGTGGAATCGAAGCAAGACGTGAGTGACCATATTCTTCTAGTGACTCTTGCGAGAAGATTTGTACTTGAAAGCGGTAACAGTATTTGTAATCGCGCTAAAATAACCAGTTTGTACTTAGACCATGATACACCTGACCCCAAATATCCACAGATCTTTTACACATGGGGCTCTCCCACTTTGTGCACTTAAGAATTATCCCTGCCAAAGTCATGGATGTACATCTCTCAGCCCTCTTGAGAAGAATGCTTCCACCTGTGTTCCTTAGAACTGTCGGGGCATACATGAATAATGATGACATAACTTTCATGAGCACGTATCCAATATTCGTCTGACCATCATCTGCCTTTGCGCAGATTATATTCATGAATTTGCTTATTATTATCACTTTTGACTCAAAACCATACAAATAGTAAATTCGGTTGATTTATGAATTGATTACTGATGCTATCAGGCCCTTTTTTTCCTCTCACTCTGGTCGCCATATTTCGTTCACTAATGTATCATTCAAACGAAGTACTTTAATTCGTATGCATTGAAGTTTGATTTACAGGGCGATCCAACCCTTTTGATAACTTCATTTGTATAAAAAAAAATAAGAGAAACAGAATGGCGAAAGTTTGAAATAAATGATTAGCAGTTTGGTGACAATTGTGATTATGACGTAGTTGCGGATGACTCTCCCGTTTGTCGCGTACAAAAATTCCATTAATTCCTGTTTTTCTCCTAATTGCCTTCTCCCTTGGGGCACTACTCAAAAATATTATGGATAACATCTAATCAAGAATAGACCCATCTGAGTCACACATTTTTTTAATAGAAATTTTGATCATTTTGTGTTGGAACAAATGGGACATTTATCCCACACTACATCACAAAGACATTACCGATACCTTTACCTGCTAGACAATTTGATTGACGCAGCGGATGCGTATTATAATGTCATTAAAAATAAACATTGAACGTGCAACGTAAATAGTCTTGTCATCCGTACAGAATCGACTTGTTGGAAAAGATGGAAATACTATTTCCCTCAAAATAAATTTTGTATTCTATTTTCCGACAGTCAGATGGCACTCTTTTTTAGATGGGTATTTAACTGATGTTATGTGAAATGTTTATGCAGGTGTAATTAAGTATAGTGTCATTTGATATCAATGATCGTAATATCGAATATTTCGGAAATTTTTTACCATTTTAAAATATACCATATTATTGAGTTTATGTGTGATGTCAGCACAATCGTATCTATTAGGCCCTCACTGAGAAAATTCAATGATAGCTATTCAGTTTAAACGTCTATCTTCTACTGGTGTAATGGAAATTGTGGTTTCTCTTGCTTTGAATTGCGAATACAATTGTATCTATGATTAAAAGGAATATATTCATAATATTCATGATATCAAACAAAACAACAAACAAACTAAAATGTAAATATTATGTATTTTCAGCATTTTAAAAAAAATAATCAATACTGAATACCGCATCATTAAAATGAATGATAGATTACAATATGTTTTGCCAAAACTGTTATTAAGTGTACACCCTTTCTGTGATACACATTTTCTTAGTTGTTGCTCTACTGTAGAAGAAGTGTTATATTTTACAGATTTGTTGTATACATCCTAATCTTTGTGAATATATGTTTTGTAATGTTAAAAGCAATTGTAGAATATAACAATATATGGTAGTTATGACTGTACTGTATTCTCACTGACTTATTCACATACATAAGTTGCATTGATATATGATAATGTTCTAACGACGAATGACTTTTTTATTCAAGTGTCATACGATGGAGAAATTTGTGTAAATAATGTTTTACTTTTGTACATAATCGTTTGCGAGACTTGTCCATATTATATACCTGTTCTGATTGCGTCAAAATATTCTATCAACAGAATATAATGAAGCCATTTGCGCCACAATACAATGGATTGACTTAACTGTATTATCTTGAAGATTTCATATCATATCATAGTATTACAAACTATTTTGTACTGAATACTGTCACTAATGTAATATTATTGATATATCATTCTTTGTTGACATAGATTCTTTCATGTACAGAGAGCACATTGTGCATCTTTATATGAACGAATTTTGCATTATTCATTAAACACTTAAAGGTTAAACTATTTCAACATAACAACATTGACAACAATATTAACTGTAAATAGTCTACCTGTAATATAGACCCGTTATATTGTAAGAATTTGAGCTGAATTGCGAAAAAAGGGTCGTTTGTTTCCCTTCACTCATGCGAAAGTTTTATCATGGCAATTCGCACTTACGGAACTTACCAGATCATGTTAGTAATATGGATGACTCTAGACAAGATAAATGGATGTACTCTATTCTCCTGAATTATATCTGTTACATGAACTTCATGTTTAACTTTAACTCATTGAAATAATATTGAATAATATTTTCAAGATTTAGGGATGTTGTTGTTGTTGTTGTTGTTTTTTGCTTCAAAATATACCGAAAAAATAAATTTCATGGACGCGTTGATAATGATGCATTTTAAAAGGTGAATTCATATATATATATATATCGCACGTTTGTACATAACTGTAATATCAACTGCATAATTAACATTGTTTGCTGACACCTTTGTTTAACTTGAAGTATTTACAGTATTTGTATTGGACGGCAAGAAGTGAATATATCAATCAACTACTGAATAATAATGATGTATTTTAGAAGGTGAATTCATATATATATATATATTGTATCGCACGTTTGTACATAAGTGTAATATCAACTGCATAAATAACATTGTTTGCTGAAACCTTTTTTTAACTTGAAGTATTTACAGTATTTTGATTGCACGAAGAAAAGTGAATAAATCAATCAACTACTGAATGAAAAGAGTGAATGTTTTTATAATGTATTTTTCGCAGACATCTATATACTTATAGACTGCAGCTTAGTACTGAGAGGAATAAATCGCTTGTATATTATGTGTCTTTAGCTCAGTTAGTATGTACAAAACTTTTTGTGATATTAAAGAAAAAGAATAAATTACGAAGATTTCTGTCACGTGTATTTAAACACAGAACATAATCAATGAAGAAGCACTGTACTTCCAACAACAAAAAATCATATTGCGCAAATATAACATACACTGTATATAGTTTTGCACAGGGAACTTTAATGTAATGTTATTGAATTTCACTGAATTTCGTCCACACAACATTTCAGACACCACTTGGTATATTTCCCTTCACACCAGTGTTAACTTTGAAATATGAAAAGAGAGGTTTTTTTCCCCTTGAACTTGTGCTCAAATTGATGACCGAGAATTATGTGTCGTTCATGAAATTGGCACATTCCATTTTATCTCAAATAATGCATTTCATGAATTTGGAAAATCTTGATTGACTCTTTTGATGGTTTTACTGACAATATATTATTTTAGGTTGTGATTGTATACAGAGCGTACCACTCCTTTGAGCTATTATGGGGTGTGTGTTTTTTTCATTATCAGAATGTGTATGTTTATATTATTTATAATGTACAGCACATGATGTAGTGTAAACTATAATAATTGGAGAAAAAACGATAACTTTTCTACTGATTATATTTAAATATTGGTTTGTACAGAGTATAAATGCATGGAGCCCCGATCTAAAAGAAAATTGCAATTTGGTTCCGTTTCGAACAGAATAACCTGTGATCTTCAAGACTTTCCGAAGACTCCTTTGTTTTCCACGTACACTAATGTATAGGACGCTTACGATTTTCAAGAAAGTGTATTGAATTATGTTACAAACATGATGTAACTGTTAGAAGATCGTTATTTATTGTTTGTATTTGTGTATACGTGTATATTTAAATTTAAGGTGTTGTTGAGTTGGATCAAATCTTAGAGTTAAAAGTTCAAGGTCAAGTTTGAGTTAGTACAGAAGATGAGTACTATCTTTTAAGAAATCACAATAAATATTTTGTACATAGCCTACTGAAAATGCTTTTAGAGACTTTTGAGAATATTCATGCCAAACCTCTCCGAAGAAGAACCCCTTATGTTATGGTTTTGTATGCCTTTATGTATGGATTTTAAAATTGTTTTTGTTATTGTTTGTCACACTGACATGTTTGCCTGTATCGTCTACTAATGAGTATGTATATATTATGATGGAGAATTCTTTGTGATATTTTGAAGATTCCTTTGTTTTCTTGACTGTCCCTACACTGATCATTCTAATTACCTGGAGAATCTACTATAATTCTCAATTTTCAATTTATACACTAGTTTTCATACAAAACATAGTTTCATATTTGAAACGACCACGGACATTTGCTTTTTACTTGTAGAAATTGTTATTAAATATAGTATGTCAATGATGAAAACAATTATATCATTCCAACAGAAACTGTTGTAGTTGTCTTAAAACAAATCCATGAGTGACAGTTTGTAACAAGGTTACGTTGCAGTTTGTTGTAATAATTATATTACAAGACTTGTAAATAATGGGAGTTTCACATGATATTCATTTCATTCATCTGACACCAATGCTTCACGTACAATACGTGTCAAATACCGCCATACTGAGCAACAAAAAGATTGTGAAATAACTGTCATCTTATTCTGGAATTCAGATATTTTTTATGTATATTTTGTACGAAAATGGAAATATTGAGACTATAAGCCTAGTCGAAATTTGTGATGTAAAAGACGAATTTTTTACGAGTTTTGTTTGTTTATTTTCGAGTTAAAAATTAAAATGGAAAGAAAATGTTATGTATATATACATGTAATACTATTTCGATGTTTGTATCCAAGAATTGTGCAACCTCACATTTTTGAGAGTGATTTTGTATATTGTGTTATAGATAGTTTTGTATATAGTTTTCTATAGAGTTTGTTCTTCGCTTCAAGTATGTATGACGTTCCTTGAGGCTTCCGTACAATGCTATCCAGTCTGGAATTTTCACACATACGTTTTCTTGAGTATCATGACTTCGGAGATACTATCTGCTTGTATATTAGTGATATGTTGTTTTGTAGAGTTTCTTGCAATTAAATATGATAAGTAATCACGGTAATGCTCTTTCAAGCACGTGCGAGAGAAATGATTACGAACGATCATTTTCGTGATAATAACATGATTATGTATGAATTAATTATGAGGGCAGTGTACATTCTACATTTTGTGACGGCAAGTATCTGTCACTTTGTACTATTTTTCTTAGTTCATAAGTGATATTCTGATATGCAAATGAAAGAAATATAGTGTTATGTTACAAATTTAAATCAAAGAAAACTTTAGTGACTTTAAACATGTTAATTGCCTACCATACGGTATTTTGTCTTTCTTTTTCTTTCAAAAAGAAACTGTGTTTTTATTTTTAAGCTTATGTTGTCCTCTTTATAAATTATATCAGTCGTTTTACATGTTTCCTTCATATTGAACTAAAAGTGTCATACATAATGTCAAAGTAGAAATTCACTGCTTTCAAACTTGCAGTCATAGGTCAACGTTGAGTGTCGTTTTGAAACCAATTTTGATGAATAAAAGTTTGCTAAATGATAAAGTGCTGTTGGTGACATTGTACACTTATGGTCGGTCTTCTGTGTTTGCGAAACGATGAGGGACAGATAGTTATGCTGAGAGAGAGAGAGAGAGAGAGAGAGAGGGGGATGAATAGAGAGAGGGGCAAGGGGAGGAGAGAAAAGAAAAAGAGAGAACGAGAGCGACAGAGATGGGATGGGGATATCGGAGGGAAGAGAGAGAGAGAGATTATAAGAAGTAGGCCTACGCTGTCGTAAAGCGACTATTAGAGCAAGTTTTTCTTTATTTCCCCGCATTTAGAGTTTATATAATTAAGTTTCTTATCAAATGTTCATTTTAGTCGTTGATGATTAGAGTGTGCTAAAAGCCCCACCACTATTGTTTTTCCTCTTAATAAGATGTAATTGTTCACAATGCGACCTCTTTCTCGCAAATGAGTATTCAGACCATCACACCCTACTGCAAAGAATGATGCTGAAGTAGTATCTTCAGGTATGGTGTCACTCGATCTTGAAAAAGCATTCGATATGGTATCTCACGATATACTCATTCATAAATTAAAGTTCTATGGTTTTCATGACAATGTAATAGAGTGGTTCAAGGATTATTTTTTTTACTTGAGAAGTCAAATAACAGTTATAAATGGTAATGAATCAGCCGCGTCTTTTATCAAACACGGTGTAGCTCAAGGTAGTATAATTGGCCCACTTTTATTTATTTTGTACCTAAATGATTTGCCGAAAGTTGTTCGAAATTGCTCCATATCCCTTTATGCAGACGACACTTGTGTTTATTTTGCCTCCAAAGATCCGCTTCAGCTACAGAATATTTTAACCGAAGATCTTAAGTTAGTGACAAATTGGTTTTCACATAATGAATTAATACTTAATGAAAGAAAGTGTAAGTTTATTCTGTTTGGGACAAGGAAAAATCTTTTGAAATTTCAACATGTCAAAGTATATATCAATGGTCATTCTCTGGAAATTACTAATGAATTAAAATATTTAGGTGTCATTTTGGATAAATCATTGTCATGGTCCCCCCAAATTGAAAATACAAAATCAAAGATACTCCGAAATTTTTACGTGTTGCGACGAGCTAGACCATATATTGATAGGGACACTGCTATTGTTTTATATCACACAATGATTCAATCGTATTTTGATTACTGTCATGTCGTTTGGCTTTTTCCTTCTTCCCATCATTTACTAAAATTGCAAATATTACAAAATAGGGCCTTAAGAATAGTTTTGAATGTAGATTGTAGATATAGCAGAAAAGATATATATAATAATGTAAAAATTGATTGCATTAGCAATAAGATTAAAAGGACTTATTAATTTTAATTTTTAAACGGATCCATAACCTGGCACCACCATCTCTATGTTCGAAAATAATTGTTAAGGAAAGTTTTTATTCTTTACGCAACCACAAATGTATTCTTCACTTAGGCACACCCCGGACAAACTTTCTTAAAAATAGCTCACTTTATATTGGTATCAAACTGTTTAATGAACTCCCAGAGTCAATCCGCTTAGCAAATAACATAAATATTTTCACCAGATTGATTTCTCAATTATACACCAACCCTTTCTAGTTTCATTATATATATATTTTTTCTTTTTTTTTTTTTTTTTTCTTCTTCCCCCTTCTGTTT